>NDXB01008674.1:5616-34570 GCA_002631895.1 Agapornis roseicollis
AAAAAAGAACAATGTGAAAAACCACACACAAAGAAAAAAAAAAAAAAAGAAAAAAAAAAGAAAAAGAAAAACCAGTTACAAACAGTAAAAAAAAAGAATAAAAAAAAATTAGGGAATGTGGAGATTTTTTGGGATTGAGAATTCCCCTTCCTGCTACATCTGACTTTGCTGTTAATAACCATACCTGTTATGAACAAATGAAAGAGGTCTCTGAAAACATGTTGTTTGTATAAAAGCCAAAATTTGAGGGTTTAGACCAAACACAATAGACATATTAGGCCACTTTGCAAAAAACCCAAAGCTGAAGACTTGTTATCAGTTTACCAGTTTTATTATTGGGGATTATTTGGTAAAAGACTGTATGGGCTAATATGTTTTACATTCTGTCCTGGATTCAGCAGTAGCAGTCATTTTTCTCCTCAATAGCTGACACAGCACTGTGTTTTTGACTTTCAGCTTGGGAACAATGCTGATAACAATGATGGTTTTAGTTGTTGCTCAGTAATATTTACCCTGACCAAGGACTTTCTGAGTCTCATGCTCTGCCAGGGAGGAGGTGAAGCCAGGAGGAAGCAGAAACAGGACACCTGACCCAAACTGACCAAAGAGGTATTCCATACCACAGCACGTCATGCCCAGGATGTAACTGAGAGTTACCTGGAAGGGCTAGATCACTGCTAGGGTCGGGCTGGGTAGTGGTTGGTGGGTGGTGAGTAGTTGCATTCTCTCCCCTTGTTATTTCCCTTATCATTATTATCTTTCGTGGTAGCAGTAGTGGTTTTGTATTATACCCTAGTTACTGGGCTGTTCCTATCTCTACCTGTGAGAGTTACATTATTTGATTCTCCTCCCCATCCCTCAGGGAGCTGGTGGAGGAAGTGGGTGGGTGAAATCAATGAGTGGCTCCATGGTTCTGAATTACCAGCTGGGCTTAAACCATGACACTTTCCATGTCTGGAAAATGGAATTAACTGGACACTAAGCTCAACTGTTATAAGGCCAGATTGGGCTCCTTCCCATGTGTCTGCCTACCAGTGAATTAATTTTTCTACTTTCCAAGTTCATACAATGAGAATAAAATGTGTCTCACATGCAAGACCGTAATGTCTTTCGGTCTATTGAAACACCCTAACAACTCTTCTTGGGCTAGGCAGAACTGTGAGGCATTTCTGTAGAATGCTTGGCACAGATATTTACACAAGAAATAGAGAATTTGTTGGTTTTCTTTTCTTTTTGTTTTTCTTTTTCTTTTTCCTTCTTTTTTTTTTTTTTAATCCAGTGTAAAACAAAACATACATCTTTTCTGTTTTTCCCTTCCCAGCTGCCTGTCTAGGCTTCAGCTTGTGAACCTCAGTATCCACTGCTGTATCAATGTAGGAGGTATCAAACTAGAGAATTTGCCTGTGATAAGCTTACTTTACTACAGAAAGACACTGACACACTTGGTATGCCCTTTGGGTTGCATGACAATTTGCTGACCCTTCCATGGATCTGTGGTAAGGGCATAGCTAACTACACCACACAGCAGTTGTTCTGGTCAAATAAGCAACTACAATATGAAATGGAAAAGAGAAAAGGTTGGCATAAAATTGCTAAAACTTTGGAGGAGCTAATAGGAGAAATAAAATAAAAGGGTTTTGTGGTTTTGTTTTTTTTTTTTAATGCTGTGCTATTCTGGTACTGGCTGGCTTGGGCATTCATTTTAAGTTATGTGATTACCATTTTAAAGAGAAGGAAACTGAGTGAGGTTTGTAATTATAATTTTATGTGCAGTCAGGCTAGTAAATGAACTACAAAAGTGCTATGCAATAGTTAGGCAAAGAGCTGAGAGGAGATCAGAATTGCAACTCTGCTTGTTAGGTTGATTATGACGTGGCTTTTTGGAACTGAATTTTTCACACACGTCCTGTTTTTTCCCACAAATAAAAAAAAAAAAAACAAAATAAAAAAAATAAAAAAAAGAGCTATTTGTGAGGTTTGTGTTATTCTCATAAATTATTTTTATCATGGCTTATGACAGTGCTGCACCAGCTTAAGTGTAAATCAGAGGGCTGGATGTAATGGGCAGTGTTATAGGAACAGCTCGTAATAAAATAATCCAAATGATTTTGCCTGGCTGTAGGATGTGTGGCTTTCTGTTTCTACTTCTTTTTTGGAAGTATAGGTCTCTTTTATGTATATTCAGATAAGAACTTAAAATGATTCTGAAACATAAAAGCAACATATTTAAAATATTGCAAATATATGAAAAATGCAACATCTCACTGCATTTCAAATTATAGTTTAGCTCCATGTCCTTTCACTCAAATTAAAGACCATTTTCCAGAAAGCATTTTGTCTCATTTCAGAATGTAATAAGCCAAAGCACTCTTCTGTGCTTTGTAACAATCAGATTTGCACCATAAAATGTAGATGTTGGTTTAAGGGTTATTTAATGTATCTAATTATTTTCAAATATATATAAAAGTGTGCATACATGTATATTGATACATACACACATCTGTACATTATATAATTTATATATATATATGCAAGAAGCATATATCTCCTTTCTACTCTCAGTGACTCAATTCTTGATTAGACACAATAAAAGCCTTGCCTTATCAAACTGATGAATTTGAAAAGACTGCCAGCAATAGCTGTGCAGAGATATATCCCCTACAAAGCATGCAATTCTCCCAAGTTTGCTCTCATAAAAGATTTATTTCTATCATAAACCATCACCTGTCTCTTGGTTCTCAGACATTACAATGCTGTCACACTCAGCACAGTGGGATGGCTGGTGATTTATTCTTCTTTGCAAATATGAAGATTGATAGGCAGTTGACAGTGTTAAAGAGCAAGATGCTACCAAATATATAACATTTGTACTAGTTGAATACATACCTGTGAAAAAACTCATACAGACAACGAGCCAAATAAATAGTGTTAATATAAAAAGAATTCTCCTGGCTGCAAACAAGCATGCTATCATAAAAGATTTCCTAATGGTTACTATAATTTACTACTTTCTTCTCTCCTTCTGCCTTTTTCTTGTTTGCTGGTTCCCATTTTATTTTTGCTCACATACACTGTATGTAAGAACAAAGGCAGTATATGTAATGTCTTCTTAGCATCTAACTCTGGTGCTAAATTGTTGCCTTGTCAGTACCTGTCTCTATTAACTGCAGAGGAAATTTAGGTGACTTGTTTTGTCCCCTTAATTATAACTAAGCAAGACATCCAAAGGGGAATAGACATTCTAAATACCTGCCAGTGTGTCCTTGAATTCTCACAAGGCATTGTTGACTGTGGTGCTTATTTACTGATTTTTGCCTATAATCATTGTGAAGAAGAATATTAATAATAAGGTATTTATACAGTTGTCTCCTAATCGTGAACTTCTATATCCTTAACAATCTTGACAATCTGTTCTCCAGAGGTTTGTATAACCTAGAAAGTCAGATGGATTCCCTTTACAACTGAGGGTCAAAGGTAAAGGAGCATGTTCTCAGATGTGTCACTACATGAATTAAAATGTAGTAATGAATTTGTGGTGTACTCTGTGACATTATATTAGACCTTGACCTTAATACCACATTTAACTGAACACAATCATAGGTCACAAATTAGAAAGGCTTAAGCAATCTCCTGCTCTATCAAGGGAACCTGATTTAATCAGATCTGATTTAATACGCTGCTCAGAGTTTAGGGAACACTAGACTAATATTACTAAGAAAGACACTGTCACCATAGTTACATCCTTGCTGCAAAAAGCACAAAAAGCCATTGGGGTACAATACTAGCATTTTGCAGAAGCTTACAGTCAAGCATTTACATTTTATAACGTTACCTATTTTTTTTTTTTTTTAATGAATGGCCCTCTGAAACTCTGTTACTAACTTAACAATAATTACAAAGAATTACATAATTGCAGTAATGTGTTGCAACACTCACTATGAGAATACCTGCAGAGAGGCAAGACTTCAATATCAAAACACAAAAGCATAGGAGTTAATATGTCATGCAGGGCCAGAAGCTTAAATCCTGGCCATAGAAGAGCCTGCAGAGAGACCCTGAGTACATAAGGATGGAGGTAGACATGCCACTGAAACTGCCAGCACAGGGCAATTGTACAGATCCCACTCATAAAATCATAGAATCATAAAATAGTTAGGGTTGGAAAGGATCATCTAGTTCCAAAACCCCTGCCATAAACAGGGACATCTCACACTAAACCGTCACCTAAGGCTCTGTCCAACCTGGTCTTGAACACTGCCAGGGATGGAGCAATCACAGCTTCCTTGGAAAAACCATTCCACTGCCTCACCACCCTTACAATAAGGAATTTCTTCTTTATATCCAATCTAAACTGCCCCTGTTTAGGTTTTAACCCATTACCCCCTATGCTATCACTACAGTCCCTAATGAATAGTCCATCCCCAGCATCCATATAGAATCATAGAATAGTTAGGGTTGGAAAGGACCTTAAGATCATCTAGTTCCAACACCCCTGCCATAACCAGGAACACCTCACACTAAAACATGCCACCCAAGGCTTCGTCAAACCTGGCCTTGAACACTGCCAGTGATGGAGCACTCACAACCTCCCTGGCCAAACCATTCCAGTGCCTCACCACCCTTACAGTAAAGAACTTCCTCCTTATATCCAACCTAAATCTCTCCTGTTTAAGTTAAAACCTGTTACCCCTTGTCCTGTCACTACAATCCCTAATGATGAGCCCCCTCCCCAGCACCCCTATAGCCCGCCTTCAGATACTGGAAGGCTGCTAGGAGGTCTCCACACAGCCTTCTCTTCTCCAGGCTAAACAGTCACAACTTTCCCAGCCTGTCTTCACACAGGAGGTGTTTCAGTCCTCTGATCATCCTCATGGCCCTCCTCTGGACTTGTTCCAAGAGCTCCATGTCCTTTTATGTTGAGAACACCAGAACTGTACACAATACTCCAGGTGAGGTCTCACGAGAACACAGTACAGGGGAGCATCAACTCCTTCAACATGCTGTTCAAAAGCAACTTTTGATGCAGCCCAGGATACTGTTGGCTTTCTGGGCTGCAAGCACACACTGAAGCCGGCTCATGTTCATTTTCTCATCAACCACCACCCCCAAGTCCTTCTCTACAGGGCTGCTCTGAATTTCTTCTCTTCCCAACCTGTAGCTGTGCCTGGGATTGCTCTCACCCAGGTGTAGGACCTTGCACTTAGCGTGATTAAACATCATGAGGTTGGCATCAGCCCACCTCACAAGCATGTCAAGGTCCCTCTGGATGGCATTCCTTCCCTCCAGCGTATCCACCCAACCACACAGCTTGGTGTCATTGGCAAACTTGCTGAGGGCGCACTCAATCCCACTGTCCATGTCAGCGACAAAGATGTTGAACAAAACCGGTCCCAACACTGATCCCTGAGGGACATCACTTGTCACTGGCTTCCAGCTGGACACTGAGCCATTCACCACAAATCTTTGCATGCGGCCATCCAACCAGTTCTTTATCCACCGAGTGCCCCAGCTATCAAATTGATGTCTCCCCAATCTAGAGACAAGGATGTCGTGTGGGACAGTGTCAAATGCTTTGCACAAGTCCAGGTAGATGATGCCAACTGCTCTACCCCTGTCCATCAGTTCCGTAGCCCCATCATAAAGGCCACCAAACTGGTCAGGCAGGATTTCCCCTTAGTGAAGTCATGCTGTCTGTCAGCAGCCAGCTTGGTTTTTTTCATGTACCGTAGCATGGCTTCCAGGAGAATCTGCTCCAAGATTTTGGCAGGCACAGAGGTGAGACTGACTGGTCTGTAGTTCCCCGAGTCATCCATTTTCCCCTTCTTGAAAATGGGGGTTATATTACCCTTTTTTCAGTCATCAGAAACTTCACCTGACTGCCATGATTTTTCAAATATGATGGCCAGTGGCTCAGCAACTTCATTCGCCAGCTCCTTCAGGACCTATGGATGGATCTCTTCAGGTCCCATGGACGTTCAGGCTCTTGAGATGGTCTGATTCCTGGTCCTTTATGAAGCAAAGAAGGAAAGAAGAGCAAAAGAGGGTAAAGTGTGTCTGCAGGGGCATGTTTAGCTCTGCTTTTTCAAGTATACTATCTCAGCTGCAGATATATTAATAATTATTCAGCTAAAACTACTGGTACTTAAGTATGCATCATCCACATAATCTATTTCTCATTGAGAACAATGTCTGCTCAAATACAACATTGCACAACTCTAAGTGTATGCCTCACACTATGGATTGGAATGGAGAACTTCATTCCACAGGTCTTCAGATCAGATTAACAAAGCTAATAAATTAGCTGATATATCTGTCCTTAAATATGTATCTAGATTTAACATAAAAGACATACAGTACAGATACAATCTGCACACATCTGGTGACTCCAGATACTTTATGAGGTATAGTAAGAGAAATACGTAGCTACTACCTATGTCTGCTCCAGGCCTTGCTTATTCAACACTGATTTTCTTTCTTATTTAAAAAAATATCATGTTTACTATATCAAATTACAATATGTGAAGGTGTCAGGTGAAAATAAACTGATTGTTATCTATCAAGGTAATTCTGAATTCCTGTACAGTAATTCTAATCTTAGTTTATTCCCAGGAAACACCAAGTTTTCTTTTCTCTTTTAAACAAGGGGATTAAAACTGACTGAATTATTCCAGCACAGTAAAAATGCATTTGCAGTGCTGGAGCAAGTCTGCAGGTGTTAGTGGTGTTTTAATACAAAAAAGTAATATATTCTACTTTTAAAATTATATGATACTAAGAATAGAAGACACAGGCCTTTGCTCAGAAGGCCGGTGTAGATAAATGCCCCAGAAAATTAGTGGAAGTTCTGTTTATAATTCTTGCTTACATAAATATCTTGTTTAACCTTAATATCTTCCCTGTAGATATTTGATCTATTCTAGACACTTGATCTGTGATTTCATAGTAAGGCATAAACTTGATTAAAAAAAAAGAAGATAAGGCTTTAGACAGTTAGAAATTTCAGAACATTTTTAAAGTGTAATTTGGAAATTCCAGAAATAAGATTGTGATGCTACAGAATAACCCAGTTTCTCTGCATAATCAGGTTAAACCTAGAAAACATCTGGATTGAAAAAGCTAGGTAAACATTTTGCTAATTAAATAGCATGTTACTTCTGATCAAAATACTGGGATAAATAATGTGCTTTACTAAATATACACATGAACACTGCAGGTTGGAGGAAGAGTGGCAGAAAAAGACCTAGGGATACTGACTGATACCACTGAACATGAGCCAGTTTTGTCTCATGCAGCCAATAAGTTGCACTTCAAATCCTGTCTTCAGTTCTGGACCCCTCACTACAAGAGAGACATTGAGGTGCTGGAAAGAGACCAGAGAAAGTAGTGGAGGTGGTGATGGGTCTGGAACACAAATCTGATGGGGAATGGCTGAGTGAACTGGGGGTGTTAGGTCTGAAGAAGAAAAGGTTCAGAGGGAACCTTATCGTTCTCTACAATTACCTGAAAGGAGGTTGTAGTGAGGTGGGGGTAGGTCTCTTCTCACAAGTAACAAGCAATAGCACAAGAGGAAATGGCTTCAAGCTGCACCAGGGGATGTTTAGAATGAATATTAGAAAAAATATCTTCTCCAGAAGGGTGATCAGGCGTTGGAACAGGCTGCCCAGGAAAGTGGTGGAATCACTGTCCCTGTAAGTGTTCATAAACCATGTAGATAGGGCCCTTAGTGACATGGTTTAGTGGTGTCATTAGCAGTGCTGGGGTAAAGGCTGGTCTTGATGATCTTAAAGGTCTTTTCCAACCTAGGTGATTCTATGATTCTATAAAGCATTATAAACTCTCTGCAATGCCCATTTCCTGTCCCCCCTGTGATGCTGGGGTGGAGGAGATAGAAGAGTCAGGAGTGAAGTTGAGCCTGGGAAGAAGTGGAGTGAAAGGGAAGGTGGTTTTAGTTTTGGTTTTTTTGTTCACTATTTTACTCTGTTATTAATTGGTAATAAATTAATTTCTCCAAGTCAAGTCTGTTTTGCCCATGATAATAATTGTTGAGTGATCTTTCTGTCTTTTTGCTGACCCATAAACTTTTAATCTTTGTTGCTGCAAGCCAAAGTCAGCCCAACACACACATGCATACTCAAGAGCCAGAACCTGGTATCCCTGGGACCTAAGGTACCCAAAAACTTGAAAAATATTTTTACTGCCTTTAACTTGGACTATTCATATTCTTCAGAAATCAGTACCAAGGAAACAAGCCAAAACCTAAACATCTTGTCCATAACATTAACAGGCCATTTTTCTTGGGAAGTAGAAATTAATTTCTCTACCATCTTTTTCTTTTTACACATAGCCAAGAAGTGGCCTATGTTTTAGGCCCATCTGATATTACTGTGTTCCTAACAGACAAGACTAAAATGACATTACTGCTTGGATACACATGTCCAAGCCACATTTACTGGATTATTATTTTCTAATTCTTTAAACTTTATTTTAGACATTTTATGTTCACACATTGTTTCTTAGGTTATTTTAGTGGAAACTAGAGCAATTTTCTAAAAGTAGTCTCTGCTAACACTACTACCCCCTTGTTGAGCCATGTTGCAGGCTATACTGGAGAAATGATCCTTTGAAAACGAACGAATAAAATATGAAATGAAAAATGTGTGTATCAGATGTCCATTCAAAGTCACATGAATGGTCATCCAGCACAACTAGTGATGCAGCAAGGGTGCACACTGGCGACATGTGGCAGGAACTATAAAAGTCGGTGAATAGGTTAGCCTCAAGCCTGTCCTGCCACTGGGGATTGCATCTATCAACACTGCAGAAGGATAGAGAGGAGCCCTGGTTTTAAAAGGGAAAACGGTAAAAAATAAGACTAAGGAATAACCATACTGAAATCCAAAGACACAAAAAATACAGAGGATAATGCAAATATTAATTTTAGAAAACAAATGAATAAAAAAAATATCCTTTTTTACCAAAAGAAACCAGATTCTGGTGATAACAAAATCAATGGAGACTCCACAGAAATCAGTATTATCCTGAAATTGTCATTATTAGGTTGCTGCAAACAAGATCAGAAACAGAAGCTCCAATAATCCATAGCAGTTTATAATGAGATTACTTTTGATTGGAACACACAAGTGTCCCTCAGAAATAAAATATTATACAGACTTGCAAAAGGAGAAATTTCACAATAACTATTACCACCAGAAAGAGGCATGCTAAGTAAGGTATTTAAGTGTTCTTTGTAATTTCTAGCTATCATCTATCCTCTTGCAAAGAAATAAGGAACATTTTTAATCCTATCAGATGATGAGCACATTAAAAATATTTGCAATGCGTCCTTTGTCCTTGGTGACCTTGTAAGTGTGCTTGACACAATGAATATACTGAAATTTATGAAGGTTCAGTATACTCCAATGTTTCCGTGGCTGAGGTGATTTTTCTATTAAGTGATCTCTGTAATAATTTACCAGCATTTTGGGCTAAAGTACACTGATTTCTCAAGCAGCTGCACTATTTCTGACACTTGAGGTCTCATATTACAACCATGCTGTGTTTCATAGAAAATGTCTTGTTAAACTTAATGGTGGTCCAAAGAACATTTTTTTCCTTTGCATTGGCATTCATTTTAAATCCCCTTCCACTCATCTAAAATGCAGCATAAAAATGAATAGATCACAAAGCTAGGATTGTTAGGATTTTTTTATTTGGTTTGATTTGGGTTTTTGTTAAACATATTGGCACAGCTTTCAGGGCAAGTACATAAAACCTTTAATACACTTAATTGAAAAGACATATAATTACGATACTAACTATAGCACAACTTATAAACATGCCCACCCGAAAACTCACTGCAGACACCATCACCTTTAGAAACTAAATTATAAAACAAACAAACACATTTTGACAAACTCTAGAGGTTACTAATGCAGAGGTTTGGGTAAATCTTGGAGTGATTTGCTTTCTTATTGAAACACCTGGTTTCAAGTTGTAGCATGAATGTTTTTCACAGTGTAATTCAAAAACTGCAAACCACAAGAACTCATGACTAATATGAAGCACATAAGCAACAAAAACAAAACAGTAGTATAAATGCAATACAGTAAATCAAGACCAGATGTAACACATAATAAATCAATCAAAGCTGCCAAAAAATTACTAAATATAGTGAATTTAATTAAAGTCTCTGCTGTGTCTCTAGACAATTAAAGTATAATCATTAGCATATGACTCCTGTTGTTTTTGGTTTTTTTTTTCCCCTCTTATTTAAGCCATAGCTTGGCCTGTTTTCCTCTCATCATCAAGAAAGATCCATAAAAAGTGACAGGAAGAAGAAAGCAAAAGCTATGAAAGAGGATGCCGTGTCCCAGATGTACTCAGGCTATGGAAAACACTAATTCTGAAAAGAGGAATATAAAGCAGACTAGCTGATCTCATCCCCTGCAAATAACTGGTATAACTTATCTGTTGAGTAATAAAGATATTTGTGTTTTTTCTCCTGTATATCCATCTACTGTTCAGAGGCACTATCCACGTCTGATACACACCATATACTCTTGCTGGTGCACACCTGCCAGTCCCAAGTGCTGGTAATGCCCCACTCAGCAGCATGTCTTTAGTGAAACCCCTTCCATGAATGTAAAGGATTTGAAAGAGGAGAGTTTTTGCCAAATTAGCACCCGTTGTTCACAAATCCATGGGAACAAGCCCTCAGAAAAAAAGCAGCAGTGCTCTTTGTGTCTGTTCTTAAAGCAGGCCACACAGATTAGGACTGTGCATGTGGTTAATGCACGCTCTATGGTGCGGTCAATGAGGTGAAGCATACAAGTCAGAATGCTGCTAAGAGCTGCTGTGCTAAACCACCATCACCACCTACTCCAGCTAGCAAGTCATGCTGTGTGGAGCACCTGCAGAAGTATGCATTCGCAGAAGTGAAGAATCGTGCATTCTTCTCCTGTAACAAAATGTGAAGATGTCTCCAATCTATAGTTTCATCCACCTGAAAGGGCAGCCAAGTTTTCAGACACCTTCCTAGGAAAAGTTGATGAAAAATAAGTTAATTTCCATTTTTAAAGTTCAAATCTGGCATCCAAAGAGATACCACAAAAATAAACCACTGTGGGATATTTTTGCTACCTGTCTACACACACACACACACACACACACACACATATTCTCTTCCAAAAAAAAATTATTTCTGATCCCATGAGTATCATTCCACCTACTGGTTACCACTGTCCATGTTTGTCTACATGTTAAGATTATGCTTCTTGTGTTAAGATTTTTTGCCTTGACTTATTGAGACATTCTAAATTATTCTGCTTTATCTCCATCCTTAATAGAATAGAAATCTGCTACAAAACATCTTTCTTAACTGACTGCCTCAGGTGCTCTGCACAGATTCATGATTTAACAGCTCCTCCCAATAGACATGCATACAGCTTGTTTAATAGGTTTGTTCAACCCTTTCTCTTCTGTGAGGTGTAAGGGGATTATGGACATTTATTTGTCTGGCTATCTTTTTATACAGCTTTCCAAATACTTGTCATAAATATCCCTACTTCCTTAACCTATTAATAAAATGTAGTAAATACCTAGTGTACCACTTCTATTGATTAAACAGCTGCTTAGGAAACATGTAAATTGCCCCTCAACATTACATGCTGCAGTTCTGGTTTTACAAAGAGAATGGAGATAGATTTAAAAGAAAAACAGAAGAAAAACTCATATAAGTCACACAAAGGATTTCTTTTGTCACTGCTAATGATTTTTCTTTGCCATGAGTTTTCTGAAGATGGGCCTTATGTGAAACATATGGATTCATTATTGCTGAAAATCAACCTCACTTCACACGCAATCATTTATTTGCTTTCCAGAAAAAGCTATTTAGGCAGAAAAAGTACACTCTGGGAGTTTTAATAGCCATCTTACAATCCTTGTAATGGTAAACTGGATACTATGCTAAAAACAGTCAACACAGGAGTGCTTTAAGAGTAAGAATGGAGATTACACACACAAAGAAGGGCTGGCAGTTATCAGACCTGATTTTTTTTTTTTCTTTTCATAAGTTGAGCAAAACCAAATACCTACTAAGTAGACTAAACATTTAGAATAGGAAACACTTAAAAGAATGATAGTTTCCCTATTGAAGAAAACAAACGTATGGTAACTGCACAAGGCTCCTGAAAAACAAAACAAAAAAAAATCCTATGGTAAGCTATTAAAATATTAAATATTTATGCTTTCAGAGCTTCATCTATTTCACAACCCCTTAACTATTTTAGCATGATTTTATGAATATTTAATGTTGTAAAAACATTCTTTTTTTGTGATTCTGTTGAAATATTCAGCATAAAGAAAAATGTCATTTACACCAGATGATTAATGTCCAAGATTCCTAAATCAACAAGCCTAGAGACCAGGGAATGTGGGTAAAAGTGAGTTGCAGTCTAGAGTCTGAAACAGAGTTGTTTTGTCCTTGAGAACAGCAGCATCAGGCACCCAATAAGGATGCTAGCTGTAGTACATTTAAAACCAAGAGGAGGCATGGGCAACATGATTCAGCATCACAGTGGCAGCAGTGTAAGGGAGTGGATCTGCTAGCTGAGCTGAATAAAAATGAACAATAGTAAAACAAAAAACTCTTTGTGCAAAAGCAGGCACAACTTGAATCAAACAAACTGAATAGAATTAGAGCTCCAAGTGAAATATGCTATTTAAAAAGACCATTCCTCTCTGGAGACGGTCGTTGCCTCCCTTCTCACACTGCTGTAGCATTACCTGGCTTGCTGGAAAGTAGAGTGTATTACATGCAGCTGTTGACAACAGCAGACAACACTAAATGTCCCCAATTATTTCATTATTGATGAAATGTTTTCTGGGTGCAGTCAGTGGCTTCATGAAGAAAATGCTCCAACAATGAGGCCCTGCCAGATTTCTGGCAGAGGCACATCCAAACACATAAAAACAAGCTTAAACACTATCGTTTATGCATAATTCTTTCTTGGCATGTGTCCTCAGTTACCACAATTTGCAGCCAGGAAACACTTACTTCTACTTTTTTCACTCTGAAATAATCTGGCCAAAAGTGTATCCAATTCCCCTCCTCCCCCAGAAGAGAAACAGCCTTGTCAAGGGCTGTTTGTATGTGTGTTTGACATATGAAGGTTTCCATTCACAACACAGCTGCACAGACTGGAACTGCCCCGCTTGCGGCCAGATGCCTGGAGCCGCAGTCCCACAGCTGCCCACAAGCGTCACAGGAGACCAGGTCCTGACTTCTCAGCTAGACACAGCCTTGACTCTGCTCTGGTCACTGATCTTCTCCTTTTGCAGGAACTCCTATAAAGCATGTACAGAACTCTGAGCCTCTTTTGTGTGCCTCTTTTGTGCCAAAAGAAGAAGTCGGTGCAGATGGGGGCCTAGTGCAGTGCAGAACCCTGAGTGCTTTGCAGAGGTGTTCTTTGGAGCTGATTTATGGCTGGAAAGCCCTCTTGGTGCACATAGTTCGTAAAGCATATGACCTAAGTACTTGCCCACAGGGCCACAATAACGTTTATGTAGCATGAATTAATGAGTTTCAACTGCTAATTCAATCTGGCTAGTGAATTCTTCTGGTTTTGGCAGTCTGACCTCTGCAAGAAAGTACTGTGCTTACAATGATGACTCACAATTCTGGCTGCACTGTGTTTTATAGTCACACACACCCTTATGAACAAAGAGTGCTATTTGTTGAGCAGCCGTAAAAATATGCCTCCAGAATACATTTGGATCACTGCTAATTGAAACTTCCTTTTCATAGAAGTTTGATCAAAACCAGCTGTGGTTTTGGAGTCAATCAGGAACAGATTTATATATTATATTAGAAATCTGACAGTTTCAGAGAGGAGCAGCTGAGACGCGTATAACACACTTGAGACTTCCCCAGAGGAAAATCCTTCACTGGATGTGGATTTTTTAAAAACATTTTTCTCTTCCATTTCCCTCTTCAGTCAAAGGCTATATATAAGTAGCGCCCTAAATTCAGAGAGACTTCAGGAGTGCTTTTAAGGATATCACAATCAGAGAACAAAAAAGTGAATCAACAAGGACAAAGGAATAACATCCTTTTCTGTGCCTCTCTCTCCAACAAGTATGATCAGTAACATGCCTATCTGTATAAAATCAGCTGTGAGATGTATCTGACCAAATAAAAATGTTGGAGGTAAAAAGCAGGTGGGTAGCAGTCCCCTTGTCTGTAATTTCCACAGCTATCAAGATCACCTGGTATGAGACTGACAGGTAGTCTTAAGAAGTCTTACGGAATTCTTAACACCAAATCTATTCACTTTCAGCTGTTATTGACTGGTGAGTTGACTGTCTCTAAACCTTTCAGATCCAGTTGTGCCTACAGCAACTGCTCATGGAGATCCACATATTCATAATCTTGATGTCTGATTACTGCAGCTCATTAGGCCTGTGAATAAAGCCATATGCTCTGGAAAAATTCCAGGTGCACCAAGCCATAGACGCTTGTCTGCTTAGCATCCTATCACTGTGAATACTTGAGCTCCTCTGTGTGCTGACAGGCTTCCCCTCAGAATCCACATCCAGTTCTAGACTCTTCTCATCACTTTCAAAGTCACCAGCATGATCTGCTGTGATGGCCTGAGCCCCAGACTGTCCAAAAAGACTGGGTAGTAGAAAACTTCAAATGCCAGCCCAGACAGATTTATTACTAATGTGCTGTTTGTGATCTTTATAAAAAAACAACTCTATAACATACATTGTGAGATTATCAGAAAGTTAGTTGTTCTTACAATTAAAAATGTTTTTGTTTTAGAAATACATAAAAATGTCAAATGTCAATCATGTAGTGAGAAGAGAGGAATCAAATGAGAGGAAATCATTCACCCTGTTGTGAGAAATTTACTTATCCTATTATCACCTTATTAAAAAAATCTGTCTGTGACACCCAAGCTGTGCTTAGCATGCATTCCCAGGGCTAAGAGAAAGCACAGCATTGCCTAGTTCAGTTAAAAAGAAGGTTGTGTCACGAAAGAAAAATAAAAGATATTCTCAAAATAGGTTGTGATGGGTCTGTTGCATTAGTAATTTCAGAAACCTCAGGTATAACCAGAGCAAAGAGGACTCATGGTGCTTCTCTAAAAACAGTGACCAAAGCTATTGGGTTAGTTAAAGCAATGAAGAAAGACCCTAAATAAATTCCTAAGTGGCAGGTAGAAAAAGACTGTGGTGCACAAGGTGCACAGGCAATGACTGTTGTTTTTTTTTTTTTTCCTGATTAGACAAATTAATTTAGTTTAGAAAAACTGAACACTCTTTTGGGTACCTACATTCATTCTCAGATGAGAAAGGGTGTACATTTTGAGGTATCCTCTTTGAGTTATGCTTCTGATGTTATAAATAAGATCTTAACCTCCTGCTGCACTAACACCAGACTTGTTCTGAAGCTGATTTAAGAAAATCAGAGGAGTTGAAAAAATTGCTCAGTTGAAAAGCATGGCACAAATAAAAGAGTCATTAAGAAGAAAATCCTCTTGGTTGCTTACAACACAACTTAGTTCTCAGTCCAATAGTGGCACGGGTCTGTTTCTCATGAAATTTTACTGCAAGGCTGATAGTACCTTGTAAGAGTTTTTTGAGAATATTGCCTGCAGACAAACCTAGTTTAATTTTGTGAGTGGATTCTGATGCTTTCAGTTACACCAGCAGAAGTAGCAGCATCCAGCCCAAGCAAGAGTTACTTGTATCCCTAGTTCTTCACACAAGGTCTGTCACTCTATTATACTGACTCATTCTTAAGCCAATGTCACAATGACAAGATGTGGCCCACTTACATCATCTGGAAGTTGTGACTTTTGCCATTTCCAACCTCTTTCCACACAGCACAGAAGCTGAAAGGGGTTCAGGTGCAATCCAAACTTGTCTTTGTTTCTCAGACAATTTTTTGAATAGAAAGGATTGGCAAAAGTAATTGGTAGTTAAATTTCATAACTTCTGCTTCTTTCCCATAAAAAACATTGCTATTTCTTTTTTATTGATTTCTTATTAACACTGGAACTTTTTAGGGAATACTAAGTGTAACTTGAATGCAGAAACAGTCATTCTTAAATCACGAAATTATCAAATTGCAAGTGTAATTGTCAGCATTATTATGGAGGCTGCAAATTTCATGATACCCATAATTAGTTCCATGTAAATATTGCATGAATGAAGCACAATGTAGTTCTTGTTTCAAAATAAACATGTCCTCAGGCAGGAGGATGAATGCTGAATTTTCACGGTTACAGTGCCTACACATTTCTAACATCAGACATAACCGCTAATGAGTGAAGCAGCACTATGACAGATTAAAATATGGCACTTTGCACCCCTTAAAGACACAGAATTTAAAATGTGATGACTGTCTCAATTTTTAAAAACAGATTTTACCTTATAACATTAAGATATATAGAAATTAAGTTGGTTTGTGAGGTTTTTAAAAGTCTTTACACATCAAGTTGATGGCATATCAGGCTTGAAAGGGAAAAGTGTCAGACTGATTTGGTAAGAAAGCTATCAGAAGTGCATTAATTGACAAATGTATAAAGATTTATTTTATTTATTTATTTTTATTTTATTTTTGGGTTTTTTTTATACTAAGAGGGAAGAGTTAGAAGCAGGGTAGGCAGAAGCTATGTAACGTGTGTAAACGACATTGATTTTGTGTTATAATTCACTGAAGCTGTGCTCGCATGAAGCATATATATGTTTCATATATATAAATACATATGTGTTGAAGGGGAAGGTCTTATGCACTTAATTATTTGTGACCTTTTTTGATCTGACTAAAGCTTTTCTAATTTCATAATCCTAACATGCCAGCCTCTGAGATGAAAACATGAATGAAGAATCAAAATGCAGTCCTTGAAGTTTCAGTGAAGCAAATAGAAGAAAATGTATTATAAGGTATCACCAATTCTTACAGCCTATGTTACTCCCACATAACATAGAGGGATAAGGACTCATTTAGGAAATAACAGGTCTTTTTACTCACAAAGTTGCCTGCAACACTGGGGACAAGCAGTTAAAAAAAAATAATAAAAAAAAAAATATATAAACTTTGACTGAAACAGACTGAAGGGTGGCCATTCACGGCTTTGTAAAGGGTTTCCAGCAGAATGTTAAACAACTTGAAATGCCCAAGGTAGGGAATCAAAGGTACAGTCCCAAAGCATATATGCTGCCCAGAATTACTCCCAGGACTGGCAGACCAAAGCAAGACTCGGACGGGTTCCCTTTTAGAGTTTGGCTTTCCATCTTGCCATTTGGCCAGAAGGCTAGGTAGACTGCTATCAGCAAATATCTCTGGGGTGCCAAAGCCTGTCTTTGCAGATTTCCATTGAGGGATAAGTCTGGGTAATGTGGTATTATTCTCAAATGCTTCACTGAGATGCAGCACACACCTCAGAAGCTCTGGACTCATCCTGGACTCATCACTTATACTCAAGTAATGTTACAGAGAAAGACTCATGCCTTCATGGTATAGGTGAGTTATGGGACCTTTTCATCCCTTACATTTTCCATGAAGTAATTTGATAAGAGCTGGTAGATTTTCTTGCCAAATATACATAAGATCTACTCATTTATATCTGCTTTAGTAGTTCAGCAGATTACCTGTTAATGGTACTTGAAGATGACACTACCAGCTTTTCCCTTCTTTTTAACAGTATTGAAAAATGGCTGACCTACGTTGACAAAGGACAAAAGTTTCATTTTAAACCCGTCAGTGAAAAGGCACGTGCCTTTCACACAGCTCACATGTCTGTTTTTTTTCAGTAACGTGGATTTTAACTGTCAGTTTCTCTCCCCACCAGGTTCACAAAAAGCAGATCTAACGGTACCTTCACAGGCTTGGATGGCACTTGAAAGCAAATCTATGAGCATGAAGAGCCTGGTTGGGCAAACAAGCAGTGACCGAGACATCATAAGTCAACCATGTCAAATAAACAGAATTACCAATATGGACACCTAAAGACAGCGCAAACCCAGCAGAATGTCGCTGTCAGTTTTCTCATGCAGCCCCTGCCTCTGCCTGAACGCCCAGAGGGCAGAGTACAAAATTTAGTGGTTGTTTGGCAGATGGAAAATCCCTGGAGAACACCACCTGTACAGAGCACAGGTCTTTTTCCTTCATGCCATGTATATGTTTTTTGTCCTTTCCTCCAGCCTTGCCACCCAACCAGGCAGCTTGCTGTAATGCAGAAGAAACAATTTGCTGGTATAAACAGCTCTGAAAATTGACTTCTAGTAACATAAATCCCAATAAAGCTTGGGTAGCACAGCTTATAGTTATTCTCCCTCACAGTAAAGTCAGGAAATTCATTATATTCACCTGGTCTGAAAGAGAGTCTTCAACCCTTCATTACTGCATTTTTTAAGAAATTCTTTCCCACTACAAAATAAATTAAACTATGTTTAATTAAATCCTGTGGTCTTTTCAGTCTTTTCACCTCAGTAATTAATAGAAACCCTTTTAATTTTAACCTTATTAGGGAGTGATGAAAACAGAGACTTTCAGCAACTTTATTGCCACTGTATATACTGAGATCTTCAAACTATTTTTCTGCCAACCTTTAGTGAGGGCTAGAAACACCCATGTTTATGCTAGAAGAGCACACCACCTGCTTACACTTGTATCCATGGGAAGGGCTGAAAGCCAGGTTCCTTGGACTGCTTATCAGCCAAGGGCCCCATATCTGAGCTCCAGCACCCTCACCACCTCTGGAGAAAGGTTCAAGCACAAGCATCAGACCTCACAGATGCTGATTACATCTCTTGGTTTTACCAGGGGCTCAGTGAGAAGTCTGTCACTCAGAGCAGTGTTTTCCAAACACTGTTTTGCCTGATTTAAATCAGCAACATGGGCTCACAACTGCCCAGGATATTCTCCATGCCTTCAAGCTGTCGGCTAAATGTGATATAGTGCCAGAGTTTTCTCTAATCACAAGCAATAAACACTGCACAAGATGCCCATGATTCCTCAAGGTTCTTCACGTCTTTCTATGAACGTCAGCTTTTTGCAGATGTGACCATATTCAGGATAGAAAAATATAAATTATTAAACATTAATATCACACATTAAAATTAGAAAATAAAATATTTTTGTAATAATAAGACAGATTCTTATGCACAATTTTAAAATTATTCTTTTAAAACTCTTTATTAATAAATAAAGAGTTTACACATATTCACATATGTTTATGTCTCAACTTCCTGATTATTCATAAGCAGGGAATAGTTTACTCTTCCAATAAAAAAACCCTTCTACTGGGGAAAGACTTTAGCTGTTTTTGTGACATAATTTATTTCTCTTAAATTCCCTTTATCTACTATGTTTCTCAAATCTATTTGAAGTTCAGACAGCTCTAGACTGATGAAGTCACTGATATGTGTTAGAAAAAAAACCCAAACTTTGAAATATAATCAATAGTTTTTGTATGAGTCAACAAGGGAATCCCTAAAGAGACAATACAATTTCTCTGTGTCCTCCTGAATTGTACTTTTATCTGCCTTTGTGACCAGTTCCAAAGTTTACATCTTTGACTTTGGGCAACTGAAATAATATGGCCCATAACCACTCAATAAATGTTCTTTATGAAATGTAAAAAATGCACCTACTTTATTAAAAAAGATGCCTTCACAGATGATATGCAAGCTTCTGGAAACCTTTAGGTCATTGGGTATTTTCAGAGGCTTACATAGGTCGTTACTATCCATTCTAACAAAGCATTACCTCAGCTATGAATGCTGTAACAAATTAATGTAGCCTATCCTGTATCGCTGCATCTCATACAAATTATTAACAGTATTTCACTTTGTATTGCACATAGAAAGTATATTTTTGTTTTGTTGTGTTTGTACTCATTTGTATTAAAATGGATTATTATTGGAAGACTTTTTAAACAGGAGGCAGTGTTTTGAAGGTAGTTATAGATCACCGTTTTTCAGGATACAATCCTGCTACAGTGGTGGTGGTAAATCTGTCAGGTGCTTCATGGCAGTAGGACTCAGCTGTGACAAGTCAAACTCCAAAGAAAAAGCACTCTGGATTTACATGGACAGGGTAGAATATGGCCTTTTGTGTTTAAATAATGACATTACTGTTACAGCAGAAGCCTTCATGGTTGTAATTTCTATGTACAAAGAACTACAAGTTTTTGCCTACATGCACTGTGTAAAAATGTTCTAAAACCCAATAAATCTATCCACAACAATCAGTTTGTAGTTTACGTCTTTCTATGACACTGGTCTCTCAGCAAAGAATATCAGCCATGCATTCCTACCGAGTGAAGAGTGAACATGGTGGTTTAGGTCATAGGGAAGCAGGGTAGATGCTCCTTTCCTCAGTACATAGTGCTCCAAGAGAAGCTGTGCAATTTATGGCACGGATAGCCACAAAAGTAGTTTGATTTCTTGCTGGCTGATCAAGCTGATTCAAGACAAATGATCCTTTGAAGCCTCACTGTAGAGCTTCTTCACACAAGTTTTCTGATGAAATGTTGACCCACCATGGTCTTCTTTCAGTCAGAGCCTGCTCATAGCAGTATATGTTGAGCTTCCTGACCCCCTTTCAGCCTCATCCCAAGCAACACATG
Organism: Agapornis roseicollis; assembly: GCA_002631895.1. Lineage (NCBI taxonomy): Eukaryota > Metazoa > Chordata > Aves > Psittaciformes > Psittacidae > Agapornis > Agapornis roseicollis. The sequence goes on from NDXB01008674.1 coordinate 26,259, forward strand.
CTGACTTCTTGCTTCATGTGCTTCACCAGTGCTCTTCTGTCATTTCTTCGGTGTTTTCCTTTAGTCATAAAATAACGTGCGACTGTAAAGGAGCTTTTCATAGAATCAAAGAATAGTTAGGGTTGGAAAGGACCTTAAGATCATCTAGTTCCAACCCCCCCGCCATAACCAGGGACACTTCATGCTAAACCATGTCACCCAAGGCTTCATCAAACTGGCCTTGAACATTGCCAGGGATGGAGCATTCACAACCTCCCTGGGCAACTCATTCCAGTGCCTCACCACCCTAACAGGAAAGAATTTCTTCCTTATATCCAACCTAAACCTCCCCTGTTTAAGTTTGAACCCGTTACCTCTTGTCCTGTCACTACAGTCCCTCATGAAGAGCCCCTCCCCAGCATCCCTATAGGCCCCCTTCAGATACTGGAAGGCTGCTAGGAGGTCTCCACACAGCCTTCTCTTCCCCAGGCTCAACAGCCCCAACTCTCTCAGCCTGTCTTCGTATGGGAGATGCTCCTGTCTCCTGATCATCCTCGTGGCCCTCCTCTGGACTTGTTCTAACACCTCCATGTCGTTTTTATGTTGAAGACACCAGAACTGCACACAATACTGCAGGTGATGTCTCACGTGAGCAGAGTAGAGGGGCAGGATCACCTCCTTTGACCTGCTGGTCACTCTCCTTTTGATGCAGCCCAGGATACCGTTGGCTTTCTGGGCTGCAAGCACACACTGAAGCCAGCTCATGTTCATTTTCTCATCAACCACCACCCCCAAGTCCTTCTCGGCAGGGCTGCTCTCAATCTCTTCTTTGCCCAACCTGTAGCTGAGCCTGGCATTGCTCTCACCCAGGTGTAGGACCTTGCACTTGGCATGGTTGAACTTCCTGAGGTTGGCATCAGCCCACCTCACAAGCGTGTCAAGGTCCCTCTGGATGGCATTCATTCCCTCCAGCGTATCCACCCAACCACACAGCTTGGTGTCATTGGCAAACTTGCTGAGGGCACACTCAATCCCACTGTCCATGTCAGCGACAAAGATGTTGAACAAAACCGGTCCCAACACTGATCCCTGAGGGACACTATTTGTCACTGGCTTCCAGCCGGACACTGGTTTTCTGAGTTTTCTGACTATTTGAAAGGCAGAATGTATTCCTGAAGTGTTTGCACTCCTTTGTTTGTGTAAAAGAGCAAAACCTAAGTGGTGTGCTGCAGGCACAAATTGAGAAGATCCAGCAACCACACTTTCTTGTGTGTCAAATTGGAGGTCTCACACTGTAAATGTTTATCTTGATAAACATTCTCTGATTAGAGAATGTAGTTTGACTTCGTCCACTGAGAATGTTGCTGAAGTTCAAGAATTCATGAATTAATAACTCCTAGCTTGCTCTACTACCTGGAAGAAATGATAACACCATTCTGCATTTCTCTGTCCTCTACCAAAGTGTTGGGGTAAGATTTTTACAACTTTTAAGCTAGGTTTGTGATGTTATCATTCCACCAACATTAGCAACCATGCTAATTTTCCTGTTTAGAGGTGCATGAATGAAGCCTGCTTGGAAGCTTAGAGGAATCATTTTAATAACAAGATAACGTTAATGAAAGCTATACTGAAGCATGCATGGAAGAAAGTATTTTCTCCTCACCTTTGGGGCATTTTCAACTAGCCTTCCCTGCAGTGTGGAGTTACAGACTGGCCTTCCAAGTAGTTTTTACTTCTCAAAGTATCCAGATATAACACCTATTCCACACTGGTGATTATGGCCATAAGAAAAATTTATTCAGAAAAACAAGAAGGAGGAAATATACAAATATTTAATTTATTAGGTTAGAGCTGATATAATAGGATGAGTTGTATTAGTCTCATTAACAAAGAGAAATTTCTTTCTGCAAGCAAAGTAGAATAATAAAGGCAACTATATGACAGGCTGAATAAAAACGAACCATTTTATGTAGGTTTTACTTCTATTTCTAATGTTTAATTCTCACAGGAATAATATCCTCCCTTGGTATTAATTTGTTGCACCTTTCCTGAGTGGAATGTGGGCATTTATAATTAGTCAGGTTTTTATTTTTATGTAATAGTGTCATATACTGTTTTAAATGAATGTTGTTTAAAGCTGTCCTGGGTTCAGCTATAGCAGTCATTTTTCTCCCTCTTATTTGCTGGTGCAATTCTATGGTTTTGACTTTCAGCTGGGAAAAATGCTGATAAAACCAATGTATTTAATTGTTGTTAGGTAATGTTTACTCTGACCAAGGACTTTCTCAATCTCATGTTCTGCCAGGGAGGAGGGAAAGCTGGGATGAAGCAAAGATAAGACACCTGATCCAAACTAGCCAAAGAGGTATTCCATACCACAGCACATCATGCCCAGTGTATAAACTGGGGGCAGTTACCTAGAAGGCCCAGATCAGTGCTCAAGTCGGGCTGGGTGGTGAATCAGCTCTCCACCTTGCCTGGTCTCTCAGAGGATCCTTCTGTTGTGGGGTTGTTGAAAGTCAAAGAACAATAAGTGCCAGTCATGACCACAACAATGCACTGGTGGCAACATCATACCAATCGAGAAAAAGTTCTAATGCACACCTTTTGTTTAAGTATCTCCTCCACAACCATAGAATCGCTATTGAAATTTCATGTGACATGAAACCAAAGAAAAGCTTCATATGAACTTTTAAGGGTGAAAGTACGTAATTTCTTATACTTCTATATTAGATTACATCCAAATTGTTTAAATGATTGTTTCTATTGTTAATCCTATGGATCTAGGAGTCAGTTACAGACTCTCTTGCATTTCCATGTTTCATCTAGGCTAGAGATATCATTAAAATAGCTTTGCATGTGGTAATTTGCTAACACTTCTTCCTGAATGAAATTAAGCTTGAAAGTATGAATACATACAAGGAAAGTATATATAGTCAATAAGCAGAGACACATAAAAGGATGAACAATATCTTATGCAAATTATATTATGACGATATGGCTATGCAAACAGAGAAGTAATGTAAAAGTTGCTCTTCATATGGGGTTAAATGTGAAATAATGATCAGTGAAGGAAACAGTCATTAAAGTGAAGATGAGGTAATGGTGATTTCCCTGATTAGCATATATTTTTAAAATATGTGATAAGACAAATCACAAGTCTTTTAAAAATTACTTATTCTATTAAACAAAATGAACAATGCCATTAATATGCTTTTCAAAACTTGTTTTTTAAAGAAGAAAAAATATCTGCACAGGAGTAACAAAAACTATGCAAAAGGTCTAAAAATCAAGAATCTCCTTGTACTGAACAAACTTTATTAATGTGATGTGTTTATTGATGGTGCTGAATGAAAAAGCATCATCACTGAATCCAGTATCCCCAAAGGTCAATGTTTTAGTTTATCCATCTCCTTTAGAAAATTATGGGTCTGATATTAGATTCAAACCAAAAGATATAGCTCTTATACCTTTGAGACTATTTACAACTAAAATTTTTGTTTCAGCCTATTTCTAATATTTATGTAGTCTACATTGCAAACATGCCAAGTTCTTAGGAAAAGTAGACCTTCTACTCTGTTCAACTTAATATATTCAGAGAAGCAGAAAGAGATATCTAAGTTCAATTGAATGAACAGTTAGCTTGTAAATTATGGATGTGAAAATTAATGTAGTTCTACTTTAGAATGATTTGAAGTTGTTAGTCTATAATACTCGAAGCTGTTACTTTATAAAATATTTTTTTATTCATCTTACTGTAGCCATTATTTTTTGCTGTTTTTTTCTTAATTAATTTCTAACCCAGTTAAAAAAAAATTACAAAAAACAACCAAACAAAAGAACCTACAAAACTTTCCATAATTTGGCATATCAAATGCCATTAGTCTATGAAAAGACTTCAGATTAATTAAAAAACTAGGAAGATTATGAATTCTGTTGGTATTAGTCAGAAAACTAGAAAACAACAGAATTTGAACATTATGGTACTTAACTTTAATCTTAAGGATTTAGCTAAATGCTCACTAGTGTCCATTCAAAATCTTACAGAATTCAAAAAGAAAGGCTAAGAAAAACATACTTATGAAGATATACCTTTTAAGTAAAAAGACTTTTCAGAAATAGAAGATATTGCAGTAACACAGTTTAAGGCTATCTAATGAATAGAAAATTAAAGATCCAGTAAAATGATACAAATAATAACACAGATGTGTTAGGTTAGAAACACCCAGTGTTAGAACTGAAAGATGTGAATGTGTAAAACATCATGTCTTTCAGGCTTAAGGCAAACCCTAAGATCAAACAACCAAACCAGCACACCACAACTGAAAAGAGTCCCAAAGCATCACCTGCAACAGAACACAGGTGCATACATGGGATCTGGGGTACCTCACTAGGGAATGCTAGCCACCATGCTCAGCCTCATGCCCAGAAGCAGCTTTGGATCTGGATGTGGTTCAGGACCCAGCTGCCAGGGAGACATCCTTATTCATGTGCCACCATCAGATTGAGACCTCTTGAGGTCTGGCACTGGGCCTTGTAGTCTTCATCAAGCACATCCTTTTGAAAGAGTGAGAGGCTAGCCTCTGTGGGACCTGGGGAGGGAGCAGTCTTGATTTTTGACACTGTTTCCAACCTCCATGACAATAAAATCTTGCTGTCCTCTGTGGTAGTTCCTAAAGTCAATCATAATTTGGAGAAAGGAATGGATTAAAGAAATTAATCTAGGGGATGTAACTGTGGTGGGCTACATTGTACAGATTAGACTATACCACAAGAAAAAGATTTTGTTAGTTTGGATGTGGGATTTCCAGTTAAGGAGGGGCACATTTTTCTACAGCACAGATAGGCAAAAGACAAAAAAATGCAGTTGATTCTTATAACATATTTGATACTAAATCTGAAAAGCAATTTTGTATAGGTGACTCACTTCACTAGGAGTTATAAGATGTTGATAGACTACATCACTTTGTCATGTAAGAATATTTAAATATATGATATTTGAAGCAAAAATGACTTCCAAGTCTCATGAAAGAGACTTCTCTTCACAGAACTCTAAAAACCACCACCATACTGAAACAGTGAAAATTCTGCTAGGCAAGCTGCAAATACAGAACAGAATCTCAACAATTTGTTTTCACATGGCTAGAACCTCCATTGGAGAGTGTTAGTCATGTCACACATTAAATAAATAAAAGTTAGCCGACAGGATCTAAAATTAAACCTGCTTTGTAATGATCACTGTCCCACCAGAAAGCAAGAATGAAATAAATACTTTTTTTGCTTTAATTTTCCATCAGAATATGTAAAGGATCTCTTCTATAATTTTCAAAGTTAGCTTTTAATTTAAACTTATTTTTACATTTCTGCATTTCCTACAGCAGTATATAACCTTGTTTCCTTAGAATGCAATTCGTGCAAAGAAAGCACTTTGCTGATGGCACTATCTTTCTTGTTCCTTGGTATGTTACTTCCTGCGTCTTAGTCCTATCTAAATTAGGTATTTCTTTTAAACTGGTCTAGTGCACCTGTACACCTAAAAGGACAGTCACAGCAGATATTGGTTAATGATTAGACAATAAATATAAACAAAAAATTAACATTCATTTTTCAACACTCAAGTCAGCAACATTACGTCAACTGTAAGAACAAGTTTTGTACACAAGGAGCATCAAAGGAACTGAAACAAAGCCTGAATAGAAGTATCACAAATGTAAGTGGAAGAAAAATGGAATAAAAAAGGCTGGAGGTTTGAAGATGGAGTACAGGATGCTAACGAGGTGATAGGTTATAATGAAATGTTCTACATGTCAGGTAAATTTAACCCCTCTGTTAAGCCCTGAACATTTTCTCTGAAGTATTGCAGTAGGTGTACTGACAATATTCAAGGAGAGTGACTAGGCAAAAATCCTTTTCTTAAAATTTTAAAATAGCACAAGAACAGAGAAAATGTCTACAAGGTCACCTAGCAATTGAATAAAGGTAATCCATATCAGCAAAGACTTTGCAAGACTGGAAAAGTAGTATCATTCAACTGAGTAGAAACAACAGGCAACGCAACACCAGAAATAAGGTCATTCGAATAACATGGTCAGACCAAGATTGATCAAAACACAATGTTTTGGAAACTGCCCCCCAGAAAAAAAGAAATGATGTAAGGCTGAAAAAAATACCTCAAGGCTGTCTAAGATCTGCTCTCAAAAAAACTTTTGTTCAAAAAAGCCTCAGTGCTAATAGGCTGAAAATCAGGCCCAATTTGAGGAAGGGGAAAATTGGCTGGCAAAATCATCTTGGTCCAAACCATTTTCCTGTTTTTCTGAGGTGATGACCTAAAAAAGAATCCAAATACTCAAATACTGAAATAAAAAAATTAGCTATTTTACACATGCAGTTTTGCAAAATGGGACAAAACATGGATTATAGCATTACCTGATGAGGTTAGATTATATCCACTATAATATCATAGCAGAGACACTTGTAATTTCTATTTTTCAAGACAGCAATGACTTCCTCATTTAAGATTCTTTGAAGCATATTACCGTCAGTCTCTATTACACCTAACTGAAGCTGACAACTGTAGCACTAAATATACAGGCATATGCTAGTCACAGGGGTTTTTGTGTGTAAGGGCAATTTTCAAGCAATCAGAAGTTTAACAGAACAGATGTCTGAATTTCTGTGGTATATTGAAGATCATAGGTGTTATTCACTGAGGAGATACAATTCATATCTCACCCATTTTTGCCAATTTTACTTGTAAATTGTTATAGCCAATTTAAAGTGCCAACCACCTCCCCTTCCAAAGGAAAATCTCTGTAAAAAGGCAGAAGCTTATCATGTGCTATTGTATAAAGCATAACAAAACCATGATAAAATTAACATAACAAAACCATACAAAATTAAATGAAGCTATGAGACCAGACTGTTAGAAAAGTAAAATGAAAATCCAGTTCTTCTTGAATAAATCTTACGCCTGGAAAATCAGTTTCCAGGCAAAATGCAATGAAAAAAAATATAGGCATAAATGAAAACTACCATAAACAGCATGAACATGTTAGTATAACTTTCTACAAGGACTTCTGTGAGGATTGCTTTTTCTAATACAATCACTCAACTAATGCAAACATTGGCATGGAATCACATCATGGTATCACATCACATTTCACAAACTCCTCTTTCTATGCTGATAATACGTTATAGTTTTAAACACACAGGCGCTGTAAGGTATCAGATTCATTATAAGGTATACTAATACCTTGTTATAGAAGGTATCCTAATACTTGTATCCTGCAATTCTAATAAGGTATAAAAACTTGCTAGAGTCCATTTATACTGGCATCTTGCATGAGAAAATGTGCAGTGTTGATAATAAGAGTTAAAAGGATCTTTCAGCACAGTCACATCCAGTGTTGAATTTTATCTGATCATGTTAAGCTGCAGGTTTCACAGCAAAGAACACTTTTGTGTGCATTATTATGTTATCTATGTGCCATAGTTAATAAGAAGAAAATGGGGGAAAGAGCCACAGCCCAAGCTACATATCCTTATAAGTTTAAATCAGAAAACAAAATCAAATTAGCAGCAGACTTTATTGCATTCCAGCTGATAACTATAAGCCTGAAAGAGTTTGGGAAAATTACCAGCATTAGCCATCTTAAATCCTTTAGCAAAATTTTAACACGCTGCTTCCTCTCTTCAAATTGCACAAACCCTCTTGTTTCAAACGCAAGTTGCTTCAATACAGTATTTGTATATTAACAGAGAACAACCTTAAATTACACCATTTACTTTAAAATAAACAAATAATTTCAATGAGATCCTCATATGTGGAACAAACTTATTCCATATGAATTGCAAAACTCTTAACTCTTCAATTAGCAATGAGTAACTCTAAAATGAATACGATGTCATGCTGTAAATTAGCTAATGGATCCTAATGAGTGAAAAATTTCACCGGAGATATATCATAGAATCATAGAAAGTTTTGAGGTGGAAAGTTCCTTAAGATCACCTGAAGTTCTAACCTCCCTCCCACGGGCCGGAATGCCTCACCCTAGATAATGTTGCCCAAGGCTCTGTCCAGCCTGGCCTTGAACACTGCCAGGTTGGAGCATTTGTCACTTGTTTGGGCAAGCCTGTCCCAGTGTCTTGCCAGATTGCCTATTAAGAGAATCAGTGGAGGCTGTGGCACCTAAATGAATTTTGGAGTACAGCTTTTCAGAAATGTGGTACTATCAGTTGGAAATCACATTTTTAAAATAGTTTGCAAGTTAGGGTTTTTTTGTTGTGGGTTTGTTTTTTTTTTTTTTTTTTTTTTTGGTTGGGTCTTTTCCTTT
>NDXB01008674.1:34679-51547 GCA_002631895.1 Agapornis roseicollis
TTTTTTTTTTTTTTTTTCTGTTTGGTTGGGTCTTTTCCTTTTCCTTTCTCTTTCTCTTTTCCTTTTTCTTTTGTTGTTGTTTTTTAAGCAATATGCTTTCTTTATAAACATTCTGGTCCTGCAGGGCTCCGCTGGGGAGCAGGGTCAGTGGCACTGGAGAGGAGGAGACAGACAAACTGCTGGATAAGACAGAAGCATGCAGGTGGATGAACACACTCATTCTGCATAGTACTGCTAGTAGGAGGCTGCTTGCTTCCCCTAACCCTCTTCCAGCCCTCTGGAAAAGGACAAAAGTCTTCCCCTACCTAGGGGGCTGAAGGCATTTAACAAACCAAACCCTGAATCTCGCAACATGGTATTGGTGATCAGGGCCAGAACTAGTCACACGATCACTGCTGCATCCATAGGAGTAAAAGAATATTGCTACAGAACCTAATTAAACAGCTGTATCACACTAAGAAGGTCATCCAATTATTATAAAAAAAGGAAATTATTATAAAAAAGGGGATAACAATGGAACAGATTGGAAAAAAGATAGAAATAAAGCAAGAATTTGGGGTGCAGAGTGAGATTATCACCACCATGGATCCAGTGGTGTTCTGGGGGTCCATAGTCATCACTGGACATGGTGGGAGGCCTTCAGGATCTGTAGTCAGTATTGGAGCAGAGTATCCCCAAAAGTCCATAGTAGTCATCATTGGAGGTGGGTGTCCTTGTGGAGGTATCCTTCATGACGATTAATTTTCCTCTTTACAATGAGCTAGGGGAGTACCTCTGTTCTTAATGTCAGTTGATGCTACTACACCTTACTGGTGGACCAGTTTCTCTGACCTTGCATCAGGCTCTTCAGCTGCAGGTCTGCAGCAATTCTTGAGATAATGGGCAGCAATTCTTACACTAATCCTTGAGATAATGGAAAAAGTCTTATCTCAGCTCCTCCCACCCGTCTCTCAGGCCATAGACCCTGGAGTTCCATTTCAGTCTCTCACACCCTTCTCTAAGGCAATGGACCCTTGGGGTCTTATCTCAACTCCTCCCACCAGTTTCTGAGACAATGGATGGTGCAATCCCACCTCAGCTTCTCATACCAGTCCTTGAGACAATGGATGGTGGAGTCTGATTTCAGTTCAGTCTCTCACAGCAATCACTGTGAAACAAAGATGTGGTCACTCTGTCACCTTTATAAACTGATGGCAGGGCTAGCGTATATCTAGAGTGCTCAAGAGTTCTTATCCTTTGCTTCCAAGGAATTCCTGCAACTATCCACATGCCTTATTTTTCCATCGTAAGCATCTGTTCAATGTTAATTGTGTTATGCTTCCTATCCTCCATTTTCCAAAAGTCACAACTCTCAAGAACAGTTTATTTAGAATAGGCCTTTAAAAATATGCTGTGAAGATTTCCCCCCTGAATGCAGTATAATTTTCATCAAGCAGCCCTTCGTGTATTAAAGAAAGGCAAACAGATGCTCGCAGTCTATCTTATAGTCTTAGAAAATGCTGAACCTATTGATAGATGTATTAACAAATCCAGCTTTAAATAAGTGGAACATCCAGATAATCATGTTAAACTTCTTGTTTATTCTGGTAGGCAATAATAGGATTTAAACACAGAATGCTGCTGAAACTGAAACACACTTCAGTGCCAGGGGAAGAAAATGTCATTACTACTTAATGCAAATCAAGGGAGATTATTTAATTAGGATCACTTCATCCTTTAAGCAAATAAAAGAACCTGAGTCTGCTTCCTTCTGCCTTACTTCTTTCTGCCTCCCACCATAAATTCAAGACATTTTGATAAAAAGCTTGTCTTAAATCCGCATGATATGCTCGCAAAACCTAGTTTACACTTACTAGCTATTTCTAAATTTCTTCTAAACAAAATAGGGGATAAAAATTTCTGTCCATATCTTCCAGAAATTGGTTTGTTGTTAGTATTTAATCTTTCTTTCTTGTCTTTCCTACTTTCTCTATGGTCAATTATCTTGGTTTCTGCCCTGTTATTAATTTTTCTAATCATAGCATTTTACGGTGTTATTCTCAAGGCTGTATTCCACACTGTTAAGATCTTATTATATCTTCACAGTGCAGATATAAGAGCTCCTCAGAGTAGGTGCTGTGTCTTAGCCATTACAGTAAGTTCAGTGCCTAACACTTTACAGCTTTTGTCCTGCAAATGCTTTGTCTTAAATAGCAGTAATCTGGTTTTTTTATTCTTTAATGTCTTATGACTAACACTATCATTGCACCAATGCAAGTAAAGCATTTCAACAGTATCAAATATATGTTATTGTAGATAAAGGTATTTGCCTATTAGTGATTATAAAAATATTCTCACTGAACCTTCAAAGAAATCCTACCTCAACATGCAGACACAGGATTTCTGTAAGTCTTTTGACTTCTGCTTCATTGCAATTTATTTTCCTTTTACTCTTTTGCTTTCATGCTTAAATTCTGATCAATTCTGAGTAGTTGCTTTAATAATACTCTTTTCTCTCCTTTTCTTTTCTAGGAAAGAAAAGAAATAATGCCAGAGAACAAAATGTCTTTTCATGTTTTCTACTTCACAGAATAAAAGGCCATTGCTTTGGTATGTATGAACATCTGTGTTGTACATCTGTGTTGAACACATGACAGAATTTGGGTTGGGAAAAAAAGACAGGTCCAGGTTTTGTGCAGTATTACTAAAACACTTAGTTTGATTTTACCAAAAGGGTGCTTTTCCATAAGTATTGCAGTAACTGCACAATCACCATTGCCAGTTAGTATCATTATTTCCAGCTCCAGGAAACTATGAATACAGTGAATTGTTGTACCAATTTCCTGTATTTTTTTTTTTAATAACATTTAATAGCATAATTAAAGTTAACAGGGCAAATATGTTGGTTTTGTGGCCAGGTGGTACACAACGGTGCATCCTAGGTCTATTTTGTAAACGATTGTTAAATGCTTTTGTGACCAAGATAAAAAACATTGGCCAGATTTCTATGGGCAAAAATTCTTACTTAGAAAAAGTCTTCTTGAAAAATACCTGTTGACTAATGGACAGGTGGTCTGTACCACTAGGATTAGCAGTCAGAAGGCACTTTTACAGTTCTGCATAAACACATAGTGAGCAAGATCAGTTATGCAGTTTATTCTTTCATTGATGCGCACACCCACTCAAAGGCAGATGTTTTGTAGTGTGGTGTGATCCAAACAGACAATGGATATGGAGCAGGATGGATAGCAGGCAGATCTGTTGCAGACTGGGCAGTCTTTTGCAGGCTGGAATACTTTTGAAAACACAGAGGAAGGCTGAAGGCCCATGTACAAATTACAGTACTCAGTGCAGAAGCACAGTGTAAAGCTTAATTTTTGCAATATTTTTGTCTCTATAAGAAGTTAGAGCTGCTACAGGAACACCAGCATTTAAGTGCTCTCATATTTTGTTTTGACAAATGGTTAGCTCAGAAAGAGCCATTAACATCTATTAAATCTAGGTGGAGTTGACAATTTTTTTTAGGTTATGCCTAATGTAACCAAGTTTGTCAGGCCTTGGTTAGGCACAAAATTATAGCAGAAACTTCTTGAGTAATTTCTACAGTGGGAACCTCACCTCGAAGGTGGGTGTTGAGAGTACCTGCAGTCAGAAAGAGATCCTTTGGGACTTGCTCTAAGCCTGTGATTTTTGATTTGCATACAAAAGAAAAAACTTTGGGATGACAGTGGTAGTGCTCAGAATAAATTTCATATGCAAGGAGACAGTAAGAATCTGTTCAAGAAGTCAAGACTACCTTGGGTTTTGGTTTGGCTTTATATATATATATATATATATATATATATATATGTGTATGTATGTATGTTATATACTATTCCAGGATCTTTGCCAGTGTTCCAATGATGTTTGAATAGTGTATTGTTTCTGGGTAGCACCTCTTGTGCCAGCCCATGCCACCTTGTACCTCTTCAGCCCCCTGAACAAAAGGGGAATGCAGATCCTTTTGAGGCATTCCCTCCTCCTGTCTGCTAGGAGCTGGGTCAACAGATGATCAATTCTTGCACTGTTTGTGCCAGCATATCTTTTAAGTTCGGTGTATTCTCACTTTTATGCCATAGTATTTAGCATCAACGAGTTAAAGACCATCAGAGAACATAGGAAAAAAAAAAATCAGTATCTAGAACATAATAATTTTGCTGAAATGCTAACAGGGAAAAAGCTACTTTTAAAGTAAGCTTTCAAATGGAGATGAGTCTTATAAAAGAACGTCAGAGAGCAGTGACAGCTGCTTGCTATTCAGCCATTGATGTGAAAGTATTGTTTAACTATGGATCAAGTTCAGCCTTTAGCTCCTTGACCAGTGTCAAATATTCTTTCCATTTTTTTCTGTGAGATCATGCTGAGTAGAGGTGATGCACAGATAAAATTTTATATTATTTGCCTGCCTATATTTTCAAGAGGACATAAAAAACTACAATGGGAAGGAAGAGGAAATAAAAACCAACCAAACAAATACTTGGAATGCTTTAAATTAAGAAAAAAGATAAAATAGCAAGAACTGGGTCTAAAACTCTGTAGGGAAGAGATCTGATGAATACAGACAATGTGCATGTTTCTTAGGCACTTAAATTAAAAAAAAAAAAAATGTAACTTTAATCAAAAAAATATAAAACAGAATTCCTGTAATCCTAATGCTTTTATTGCTAACCCAAAGCAATCTGTGTCTGAATTGACAAGTTCTCTTTCTTTATTTTTTTTTTTTTTGTTTTTTTTTTCACAGACAATATAACCTAAAGGACAGTTTGTTCTTTTGTTTCTCTTAGCTATGTCTCCTGTGTGGTGTATTTAATCCTAAGAGGGTTTTTTGGCTTATATGTAAGAAAGAAACTTGTTATATGTAAGAAAGAAACTTGTTACCTACAGGGCATTCAAAATATTGTTACTCCTTAAACTGCCAATGGAAAACTGAAAATAAAGTTTGCAATATAAAGCTATAAGAATACTCAAGAAATAAAGACACATAAGAAGTGAATGGGTTTCAATATGGTATATCTGGATCACTCCTGAGCACAACATCTTCTGGATAAAGACAACGCAAGTGCTAAAAGAAATACAATTCACTTACCTCTGAAATTCATTGATTGACTTCAGTGTTTGTATCCTCTGTGAGAGTGTGGTTCAGCATGATTTCACCAGATGTGTTGGTTTCCTCTGAGATAAACAACTTTTAATAAAGCCTTATCCTAAACAAATTTTAATTACCACAAGTGAAAGAAAAGGACAAGTTAGGAACAGTTTCTGCAAGTAAGAGTTTACTACAAGTCAGAGTTACATTTTTATAGATGTACTTGAATCAAAGCCAGTAAGGCATGATTAAGGCTGTCATCTTGGCCTAAACAGGTGGCAATGATATATACTGAATTATATACTGTATACTGAAAGCAACAGAGTGAAAGCTGAGTATAGGTCACTAAACCTGCTGAGCAGATGTATCTAGCAGTACATCTTAAAGAGTTCTTGTATCTCTCTGTTATCCTGCAAAACATTGGTGAGAAACGAAGCAAAACAGCAACATGGACTAATCAAACTCTAGTCTTTCTCTGTACAGGACAACAGGAGCTGTGTCTTTCCTATTGTAATGTGTTATTCTTTTTCTCTCTGTTGGCCCCCTCTGTGGTTGTATAAAGTTGAACACTCCTGAGGGTTTAGATGAAAACATAACCAAAAAGCCCAGCTTCCACAGCATTCACTGTACAGGGTGCACATTCATGATATTCATCAATAAAGCAAGAATTTTTTATTACAATGATTACCACAGTATATGACAGTCAGTCTCTGCTGCAAATCCTGAGGAAAAGCTTGCAAAAGGATCAACTTTTTTAACTTGGGATGACATAATTGTATAATATAAAGAAGCCCATTAATTTGTTCTAAACAGCAGCGTCTTCTGTCTTCACCTGTAGCCTGTATCTGCCAAGGCACAGTGTGAATGTGACAGATATCATCAGAGCCTGAGAGCAGAAAGGAGCACTTGAAGACCTGCCTTCAGTTTCAAAAAGTGGACTTCCAGACATTAACACCACATACTACACTTGCAAATCGCTCCAATGGAGAAAATATTTTTCTTCAGTGCAGAAGAGCTACATCATATTTTGTTGTTAACAATAGCAGCAAAAGTTCTGCAAGTTTTTCTGTTTTGCTGTCACAAAGAGAAGTGTGACTACACCAGCCTAGTAACCACCACCCTAGATAAATCCAGAAGCAAAATTTTTACTGCAGCTTATAAATCACTTCTATAACACAGTGACTTCAGCAGAAGTACATGAACTGGAATAGTTCTTACTGGAAGCTTAAAAGTCTGAATAAATGTTACAGCTTTCACTATAGAGGTGTACTTTATCTTCTCAATATTTCACAGGCAACAGATAATTCAAACTTTTTGCCATTCTGGCAGGCATTTAGTTGCTAAATTGTTTGCTGCTTAGGATATGTCTATTCTGAAATCCAGAAGTGTGACTGCAGATATATTTAACTTCTCTTTTAGAAGAAAAAATAGTGATAAATATGTCATCAAGGCACTAGTATGAGCTAGCTGGTATCATGTAGTTGAACTTTCAGAAAAACTTTTTAGCCTTCCTTGACATCAACACCTGGTTCCAAAGATGTAACGAGATAGCAAAGAAGACAAGGCCCAGAAATAACACTGTATTAAATTAAGAAATAAAATATAGAACGAAATGGTCATTTTTATCAAAAGGGAAGATGCCACAAGATTGCCACTAAGATGTATACAGTTTGCATATGTATAAATAATCAGAAAAAGAAGACAATTAGGTAGGTGATAAAACTTGTTTACAGCATTCAAGGCATGAAAGAGATTGCATAAAAAAAAAGAAAAAATGTGCCTGGATGCTTTGTCTTGAAAATAATATGACTGAAGGGGTACAGCTACAGTTAATACAATTGCATACAGGGAATGATTACAACAAATTTATCAAGGAGCAGGTTTAACATCCAAGGAAGGGTGCATCCACTTCAAAGTTTTCCAATGAACATGCTCAAGGCTTGCTTGAAAAATCAAGGTTCTTATGTGAGGGTCAGTCAAAACTGTAGAAAATATTTCTGAAGTGAGGAAGCCAGAAAGAAAATCTAAGGGTTTATTCACCTGATTAAGTGCTTGAGAAAAAGAAGCTGCAGTTACCATGGGGAGTGCTTCAAGGCCTCTGTGATTTCTGCAAATGGATAGCTGTTGTCCCAGAGGAGTAACCCTGGCAAAGTACACTTATGGGACTGGTTGCATCAGCGCTTCTCCCAAGCACTTAGCTCTGCATCCTGCCCTGTGCTATGAAAGAGCAGGGATAGATATATGCTTTGGGGATTGCCTACTAGCTAGGCTGAGACGTGTTTGGCATTGTAATTTACGCAAATAATGTTTCCAGCACTATGTCCCACAGCTCAGCTTCTACCAGCTGAATTTAAAAAGTGAATCAAGCCTATAAAGTCCCTCCAATACGACTGGAAAAAGAGCAAGAAAGAGGATTAAATACCTGATAGATACCATGGTAAAGTATAAATTCAGGTCTGGGAAAACTTGTTCCAGCTCATGGGGATATTCTGTGTTAATGTGTCCTTAATGTCTTCTTTTGTAGTCCAGTACTGTAAAAGAACAGAATCTCTTTCCTGTTGAACAGTATCTACAGAATAACAAAATGCAAATGTTTCTGTATATACTACAGATGGGCCATCTGTAAGTCATATAATCTTTTTCCTTTCCTTAATATTGCAGACTCCACTAAGAAAGACTAAGAGCTCAATATTTCCCTTTTGGCTTTCCTTGGAGCTAGCCAGCTGCTTCATGAAGCTAACAGCAGGGTTTATTTTTCCTGGCTTGAATGCAAACCTCTAGTTATTAATATGAGAGTGAGCTCTGCTAGCTGACAATTTAAGATAAAGTAAATTTGAAGTGACATAAAGGAGCGTGTGGGTGTTAATGTGCGTCACTGAGGTTCTTTTCTGACATCCTGAAAGGTCTCATCTATAGGGCTGACACTAGCAACCTTTACCAGTGACCCTGTGCTATTAAAGGGTAGGCACTCTCATTGATTTGTAAAAGTAACAGATGTGGCATGTGGCTGTAAATTAGCCATGTGAAGTCAGTCTCCCGAGATTTCCAAGCATGTTTTTCCTTTTGCAACGATTTGTGTTCTTCAATTTGCCAAGCTGCATGAAGTGAAGGACTTAACTCTTCTTCACCAGTTATTTTGTTGTATTTAATTTTTTTCTGATTTTTTTTTTCTTCTCCCACTTTCTCTAAGCTCATGACTCATGGGGATAATTTCAGCTCAATTTTTTCTTAGGATGACTTTCTCAGCACAGTATTTTCAAAGAAGGCTAGCAAAGTTAGATCAGGATAAGCTGAAATCTCTTTCAAACTCCTAAGCCCTATCTCTTATTTACAAATGGGTATATATGTATGTATGCATAAATATGTCCATTAATTTTGTGTCTAACAGAATGTCTGCTCTGGTGAAGACTTAATAAGAAGGTTTTGTCAACAATTGAACTATAGCCTCTGCTCATATACACTGCAGATATCGAATCTGTGAGCTTCCAAGTGTCTTCATCCTTTACATAGAAACCCAGCTGTAACAGAATTGATCAACTTGAGACAGGGCCAAGTCACTTTATACAGTAACAATTGCCTCATGCGAAGGATTATAAAAGGAAATAAATATTATTTTCTAGGCTCAATCATATGATTTGCTTCACTCTTCTAACAGGTTTCTAAAGTGATCCACAGAAATTAAGACATATGAGTGACCTGGAACAATGACATGGTCCTCCCCACCAAGCAGACATTACACGGAGTACACAGTCTGCCTTCTCTGTTTGGTTTGCTTGATCATTCTTTATGTGGAGGTTCGGTGATGGCTTTGTAATGCTGATTTCAGATATTCACTTGCACTATAATTTATCTGTTAGAGTAAATGAAAATTCTGTTTATGTTAAGATTAGCTAGATAATCAGCCTTCTAATAACTAAATTCAGATAATCTAAACACTTATAACAAAACATATCTATGTACTACTGCTACAAAACCAAACCCAAAGGAAAACATGTCAAGGCAAATTATTTCTTGAACTAAATGTCAGCAGGGAAAAAGCACCATGACAAAATGTGCAGGTTAAAAGGTCATGACCCCATAAAACTACTATTCTAGCTCCTTATCCTAAATCAGTTCCAATTATGTGTGGTAAAGTCTTTCCATTTCGAAGTAGAAAATAGTATTTCTGAGAACGTCAAGCTGGGCATTCTGCATGGATCCAGAGGTGAAAGGTTCAGAGTTTTAGCAGCTAAGCCACAAAATGTCTGTCTTCTCCCCTATTGTCTTTCCTTTTGAAGTGATTTGCAACAGATATTTCTAGTGAGCATTCACTTCATGGGGAAGGCTTGTGCGGCAGCCACGGTAGTCTCTGAAACCATTTTTCAGGCTCTTAAGGTTTCTACTAGTTCATAACAATGTTATTCTTATTTCCAGCTGTAGCCAAATGCATATAAACACCCCTTTGAGACAGTGCTGTCTGAGGCTGGGATACTGGTCCCGGACATTGACTTTGAGGATACAAAAAAAAAAAAAGCTGTTGAATTGAAACATGTTTTTCCATGCAGGTACCATGTGGCCACTATTAAATCTTAGTGCACTGAGTTCACTTCAGTGCCTGCCCAGATCATAGAATCATAGAATAGTTAGGGTTGGAAGGGACCTTAAGATCATCCAGTTCCAATCCCCCTGCCATAACCAGGGACACCTCACACTAAACCATGTCACCCAAGGCTTCATCCAATCTGGCCTTGAACACTGCCACGGATGGAGCACTCACAACCTCCCTGGCCAACCCATTCCTCAACACTATTGCATGCAACCCCATCATAGATATTTCCTGAGAGAAAGCAAAATGATTGCAGAAATGACAGGACTCTTTAGTGTTGAAGTCTAGTACCAAGCTATGCTTCCATAATCTTCACCGTAGAAACCACCCTCTCAACAAGCTGCCAAATCTCAGGTCACAGTGTTAATGATTCATGTGTTCAGAACTGCTGTTTTGAGATGTTTTGGAAGGCTAAGTTAGCACTGTATGGGGCTGGAAAAGGTTTAAGGTTTTCTGGTGGTGGGATTTTTTTTCTCCTAGTAGCCTCTAAATGTTTTATAATTGTTCATTTTAAACCTATTTCCTGGTCATTCTTTCTCAAGCTACTCATTCTCACCCTTTAGAAAGTCCAAAATTGAGTGTTACTATGGAAACTGCTACAGATGTAACAGCTGCAATTCACAAGAAAGAGAAAGAGAAGTAAATGGATCAAGAAGTGTCACTTGCATTATGCAAAATTTCGTAGCTATGTATGAATTGTATACTGTGAATAAGGTCCTTTGTGAACCCAAAAGTTAGAAAGGTCACTTGAGCATTAGAGGAAATGATTCCTAAGTTGGTAAATGAATTGCTTTCAAAATTCCTATGTGAAAAAAAGAATTATTTATAATTTATGGTTTTAAAATCCATCTGTCTTTTCATACCAGAAAAATATATCTCTTTTAAATGTTCTTAGCTAGTAACCTGATTTTTTTTTTTTTCTGGAAAAATGAAAAGTTAATCCTAGATTTCTTAGGTTTTAAGCTGCTTTGAACACAATAGACAAGCAAGCAGTGTTTGTAACAAAGTTGTCAGTTATGTCTTTTATTTGCATATTTGAAGGTATTTTCCCCTACTCTCTTGAACACATCTGTGTATTCAGCAAAAGAAAACAGGGTTATGAAAACTCAAAAGAATAGAAGTATTGTAGCAAACAAAAGCTGTGCAGTTATGAATCCAACCTGTTCCTCTTATCAGCTGCAATATTTTTATACCCCCATAAATTACACTGTCTGCAGGCAGGTTTCTGCAGACATGGCCTGAAAAGCATTAAAGAGTGAGAAAGAAACAGACCTTTTGTCTAGTGCTCATCAATTATTAAGGAGCAAAATTATGTGACATTTTTCTTACAATTATGCTGTTTAACAAGGCTTGGGAGTTAATACTGACCAGAAGATGTTTTGTCTGAGATATGCTGTAAAATACTCTATTCTCTGTAGAATAGATTTCCCTTGGCTCTCAATTAATGTAGTCATGCAGCAGCACTAAACTGACTAATCTCACTTGATTGGAGCTGAAAGTACCTCTGTGTTTTTAAAAGATTTTTTGCTCTGTAAGTATTTAGAGAAGATATGCCTGTGCTGGACACACAGTAATAAAAATTTATCAAATCTGTCAGAAGACTTGGCTCCTAAATGCAATTCTTCAAAGAGAAAAGTGTGTAAAAAACAGAAGGCATGCTGCTTTATTATTACTGTGGGGACTGTGTGATCTTGTGCCTGACATAGATCAGTTTAAGATGTATGAATAGTGTTTCGAGTCTGTATCCGACACAATCTTTATTGGTTTTTATCCAGCAGTTTATTCTTCAGCCTGAAAACTCATTCGTGCCTTTTACTCTTGACTTCACAGTTCTGCACAAGTGACTAAGTGCATTTCCAAGCTGTACATTTTACACACTCTGAACAGTAAGCAACCACTTAATTATGACATCCACTGAGGCGTGCATCAGATGTAAAGAGGAAATGCTTAACAAGTATATTTTTAACAAAGTCTTATTTCCACACGAAGCTCTGCTTGCTATCACAACTTCTGAAAAAATGTAGTGACTCACTCACAGGAAAAATTGAAGCAAATGCAAATAGTTTCTGCATTTGATAGACACTTGCCCTCTTCACAGCTCTAGTATTTGACGTTTGCTAACTTGACCATAAACTGTGGAGCTCCTTTGACAACATAGTTCATTCCTTCACTTGAAAACTTGTTTCTTGCATCCCTGCACTTATCTAACTGGTTTTGCTGTCTTTTCTTCACCCCCAGGAGCAGCAAAACATGTAGTATAAAAGTTACAAAGCCTTCCCCTAGCATGTCATTTCCTGTTTTTCACTTACGTGATCTGAAATCAACACAATTTCACTTACAGATTTCAGATGAGCACTGAAAAACCAATTCTGACACCAGCTAACCTAGTATTTCTTGATGTTCTGATAATCAGGAAGGCTACAGTTTTAGAAAGCCTTAAAAATCCATGAAGACAATATGTCTGTAACTCGGTTTAAACTATCTATATTTTAGGGATAGAGTCCAACAAATTCAAAAAGACTTTAGGAAAATCTGTAATCTCTATGACTTTTTTTTTTCTTTTCCTAATCTTCCATCACTTGCAGTCTTTAATAGCCAGTTATTTCTTTAAAATACTGCTTTAACTTTGAGCCATGATAGTTTCTATGTGTTGAATAAATCCCAGGTTTAAGTGGTGGAATTGAGGAAGTAGAGGGATTAAAGTGATTCAGCCATGCCAGAGAGACTTGATTTCATATAAATTTGGTGTCCCATTACCAAACTGATTCAAATTTATTTAGAATATGAACAACAGAATAAGGAACTGAGATTGCGGGAAGAGCTATTTGCTCTAAAGGACCGATGCTTCATACAGTATCTGAAGTTTCCCACATTAGCAATTTGTGCTTGTTGTTTGCTCTCATATATTGTCGTGAACTGCCTTTCAAGCAGGGAGGCACTTATGTGCATGCAAAATTGCTGAATTCCTGTAGTCACTGAATGCTGGATGTTGGCTCAGATAGCAGGACTGAGTTCTGCAAACATGTGTCCTGTAGAGATGCAGCACAAAGTTTGCAGCCAAGGAACGAGGCAGCCAGAAGGACAGTTTTCAGCCCTTAACCCTTTTTCCAGTCGCCAGGAACTTTACCTGACTGCCATGATTTTTCAAACATGATGGCCAGTGGCTTAGCAACGTCACTTGACAGCTCCTTCAGGACCCATGGATGGATTTTACCAGGTCCCATGAACTTGTGTATGTTCAGGTTCTTAAGATGGTCTTGAACCAGATCCTCTCCTATAGTGGGCCCAAGGTCTTCATTCTCACAGTCGCTGCATCTGCTTTCCAAGACTTGGGTGGTGTGGTCAGAGCCTTTGCCAGTGAAGGCTGAGGCAAAGAAGTCATTAAGAGCCTCAGCCTTCTGCAAATCCAGGGCAGCCAGTTCTCCCAGTAGCTTCCAGACAGGGCTTACATTGTCCCTAGCCTGTCTTTTATTTGGTATGTACCTGTAGAATCCCTTCCTGTTATTCTTAACATCCTTAGCCAAGTTTAATTCTAACTGGGCCTTAGCTTTCCTAACCTGGTCCCTAGCTTCCCAGACAGCATTCCTGTATTCTTCCCAGGCCACCTGTCCTTGCTTCCAGCTTTTATAAGCCTTTTTTCCTTCAAATTTTTCCTCAGCAGCTCCTTATCCATCCAAGGTCTCCTGGCTCCCCTGCTGCACTTCCTTCTAGTTGGGATGCAACACTCCTGAGCTTGCAGTAGGTGATCCTCGAATATCAACCAACAGTCTTGGGCCGCCCTGTCCTCTAGGGCTATATCCCATGTGTCATGGTTAAAACCCAGCCACACAGTTTGTTCACTCACTCAACACCCCTTTCTTGCCCTCCCCTCCTTCCCGGAGGGGTGGGGAGGAGAATTGGAGGACTGCAACTCCCATGGGTTGAGATAACAACAGTCCAGTAACTAAGGTATAACACAAATCACTATTGCTATCACCAATAATAATAACAATAAGGAAAACAAGGGAAGAGGGTACGATACCACCCACCAAAAGCGAGCCTGACCGGGAAGTGCTCTCGCCTTCCGGGTAACACCCAGTTACCGCCTGGGCATGACGTGCTATGGTATGGAATACCTCTTACGTCAGTTTGGGTTCTGTCCCTCCTTCCTCCTGGCCTCCCCTCCTCCCTGGCAGAGCATGAGGCTCACAAAGTCCTTGGTCAGGGCAAACATTGCTTAGCAACAACCAAAAACATCGGCCTTATCAGCCTTGTTCCCGGCTTAAGTCAAAACACCAGCTACTAAGGAGGAGAAAAACTGACTGCAACTGCTGAACCCAGGACACCATGAAACCTTACTAAGCAAGATCCTGAAGAGGCCAAAATCTGCTCTCTTGAAGTCCAGGAGTATGTCAGGAATAGTCCTAGGAGTACATCAGTCTTCAAACACACTATAAATACCATGGTTTTCTCCGCTGCTTATCAGAGGCAGCATAGCCCTTCCTGCTTACTGCCTCACTCTGAGGAAGCCCTTTTCATTAAAGCTTGCCCACTGCAAGGAACTCTTTTGAAATCCAGAAAAAGGGAGTTTAGGATCTTTTATGGTATTTTGGCCCTTTCATTCTTAAGAAAAGGGACAAATATGGAATGAGGATTTTGCATTAGAAGTTGTGGCATCCCTCTTCCACATTATCCAAAGAAAAGATTCTCATCTCAGAAACAGGAGTAAGGAATCAGTGCTTTCAAGACTTCTATCTGGAAAGTAAAATCCTTAGAAATGAAAGCCAGGTTCTATTACCTCTTTTTTAACTGAAATCACAATATGTCCCTATCTTTCTCCAGCCAGAGGAATTTATTAGCAGCTCGCACTGTGGCAGATGATCTATCAGCAGACAAGGCTGTGTGAAATCATCTCACTCCCTTCACAAATATGTCATACATTAAGGCTTCCTTAGAGTACCAGGAACACTGTTTTCTTTCTTTAGGAAAGAATGATTTCCATTTTTTAGTCCTTCAGCAAATTAGAAATTCATGGAAGCATTTTAACCAACTGGTCTAGATAATGATATTTTCTTCACTTTTACTGATATCTTTCTTATAAAAATAAAGATGTGGCCACAATTCCTCCTAAGTGTCTGATCGCAACTGCAGAGCATAATGTTTCACACAGAAGTAGCTTTTCAAACATTTGTATGATTCAATATGAAAAATTTCTATTATCACAGAGGAATTTTATGGAAGAGTGAAATCTCAGGCACATGAAATCACTAAAAATGGCATGAAAATTTTCTCCCCAGTAAATTTTCCACATAAAAATATCTCCTTTCATTTAAAGACCTTTATTAAAAGCAAAATGTAATAAAGACAGAAATAAACCCACGTGTAATCATCATAGTTTAGGCATTTAACATATCTTTATGAATTGTTGAGCTATTTTATTTGGTAATAAATGGTGAATAATTGGTCTATCTCCATGTTTCCAGTTATTTGTTTCACATTCTGTGTACTTGCTATTTTATTTCCTTTTCAAAGAGAACCCATATTAACATACTTTGGCTATGTCAGTGCACAGTTTTATTTAGGATGGATTTCAGAGGCCACACACTTTTTTGTTATGAAAAGGCCATGTTTCTATTTGAAAAATAACATACATTACTGTAGATGTTCCTTTTTTCATTAAGACTGTTCTTTTCTGTATTATTACCACATATTGGCGAAAAGTACTCTACGGCACCTGCAAAATTTGCTCATCCTCACATATTTAATGAGAAACACTTATGGTTTCGCACACAGTGTGACAGATAGGAAAAATGGAGATTTGCATAGTGAGCCCAGCTGAGTTACGTATTAGTATCTGTCTTATAAAATAAACTTGAAAATGGAAAATATTGGCTATTTATCTTAGTTGTGCTGGCTTTAGGATGACCTTACTGTTTATTAAACTGTTATTCTCCTTTTTATCACAGATAACCTGCAAATGTTATTAAAAGTTGTTATTGAAACGATATTGGGGAAATCTGATTCTATTACTGAGGAATTGGGATGATTTGTGGAAGAAGAACAGAGCAACTCTAGGAATAACATAAGAAGCACTGATGAGAAAGTTCAAATTTAACGGCAAAGGTTGAAGCATATATGACTTCTGATATCACCTGATGCCTTAGTATCATAGAAAGTAAGAGTTCTCTAAAGAGAACAGCTAAGTGACTCTCAGTTCTTCATAAAGATCTCCATGGAATCATAGAATCATAGAATAATTAGGGTTGAAAAGGACCTTAAGATCAGCTTGTTCCAACCCCCCTGACATAAGCAGGGACACCTCACACTAAACCATGCTACCCAAGACTTCGTCAAACCTGGTCTTGAACACGGACAGGGATGGAGCACTCACAACTTCCTTGGGCAACTCATTCCAGTGCCTCACCACCCTAACAGGAAAGAATTTCTTCCTTATACCCAACCTAAACCTCCCCCGTTTAAGTTTGAACCTGTTACCCCTTGTCCTGTCACTACAGTCCCTAATGAAGAGTCCCTCCTCAGCATCCTTATAGGCCGCCTTCAGATACTGGAAGGCTGCTATGAGGCCTCCACAGAGCCTTCTCTTCTCCAGGCTCAACAGCCCCAACTTTCTCAGCCTGTCTTCATATGGGAGATGCTTCAGTCCCCTGATCATCCTTGTGGCCCTCCTCTGGACTTGTTCCAACAGCTCCATGTCCTTTTATGGTGAGGACACCAGAACTGCACACAATACTGCAGATGAGGTCTGATGAGAGCAGAGTTGAGGGGCAGGGTCACNGGAGATGCTTCCCTGATCATCCTTGTGGCCCTCCTCTGGACTTGTTCCAACAGCTCCATGTCCTTTTATGGTGAGGACACCAGAACTGCACACAATACTGCAGATGAGGTCTGATGAGAGCAGAGTTGAGGGGCAGGGTCACCTCCTTTGACCTGCTGGTCATGCTCCTTTTGATATGGTTGGCTTTCTGGGCATGAAACAGTTGATCATGGGACAGACACTGCAGCAAATGTCAATCTTCAAAAGAAATAAAGGTTTGAAGAACATATATTTTTAAAGACAATC
Source organism: Agapornis roseicollis (assembly GCA_002631895.1). Taxonomy (NCBI): domain Eukaryota; kingdom Metazoa; phylum Chordata; class Aves; order Psittaciformes; family Psittacidae; genus Agapornis; species Agapornis roseicollis. The sequence continues at coordinate 51,429 of NDXB01008674.1, forward strand.
ACAGAATCACAGAATCCTAAGGGTTGGAAGGAACCTCAAAAGATCATCTAGTCCACCCCCCCTGTGAGAGCAGGGTAACCTAGAGTACATCACACAGGAACTTGTCCAGGTGGGCCTTG
>NDXB01008675.1:0-14555 GCA_002631895.1 Agapornis roseicollis
ACAAGGTGCTTGGTGACAGCCAGCATGGCTTCACTAAGAGGAAATCCTGCCTGACCAATTTGGCGGCCTCCTATGATGGGGCTACGGAACTGATGGACAGGGGTAGAGCGGTTGACGTCATCTACCTGGACTTGTGCAAAGCATTTGACACTGTTCCACACAACATCCTTGTCTCTATACTGAAGACATCAATTTGATAGGTGGACCACTTGGTGGATGAAGAACTGGTTGGATGGCCACACGCAAAGAATTGTGGTCAATGGCTCAGTGTTCAGCTGGAGGCCAGTGAAGAGTGGTGTCCCTTGGGATCAGTGTTGGGATCGGTCTTGTTTAACATCTTTGTCGCTGACATGGACAGTGGGATTGAGTGTGCCCTCAGCAAGCTTGCCGATGACACCAAGCTCTGTGGTTCAGTGGATACCTGGAGGGAAGGAATGCCATCCAAAGGGACCTTGACACGCTTGTGAGGTGGGCTGATGCCAACCTCATGAAGTTTAATCATGATAACTGCAAGGTCCTACACCTGGGTCGGAATAATCCCAAGCACAGCTACAGGTTGGGCAGAGAAGAGATTCAGAGCAGCCCTACAGAGAAGGACTTGGGGGTGGTGGCCAATGAGAACATGAGCCAACTGCAGTGTGCGCTTGTAGCCCAGAAAACCAACCGTATCCTGGGCTGCATCAAAAGAAGCGTGACCAGCAGGTCAAAGGAGGTGATCCTGCCCCTCTACTCTGCTCTCGTGAGACCTCACTTGGAGTACTGTGTGCAGTTCTGGTGTCCTCAACATAGAAAGGACATGGAACTGTTGGAACAAGTCCAGAGGAGGGCCACGAAGATGATCAGGGGACTGGAGCATTTCCCATATGAAGACAGGCTGAGAGAGTTGGGACTGTTTAGCCTGGAGAAGAGAAGGCTGCATGGAGACCTCCTAGCAGCCTTCCAGTATCTGAAGGGGGCCTATAGGGATGCTGGAGAGGGGTTTTTCATTAGGGACTGTAGTGATAGGACAAGGGGTAGCGTGTTCAGACTTCAACAGGGGAGGTTTAGATTGGATATAAGGAAGAAATTCTTTCCTGTGAGGGTGGTGAGATGCTGGAATGGGTTGGCCAGGGAGGNATGTCATCAATAAAAATATTGAACAAAACCGGTCCCAGCACAGACCCCTGAGGGACACCACTGGTGACCGGCTGCCAGCTGGATCCGACACCATTCACCATTACTCTCTGGGCCTGACCACGCAACCAGTTCCTGACCCAGCAAAGAGTGCTCCTGTCCAAGCCGTGAGCCGCCAGCTTTTCCAGGAGTATGCTATGGGAGACAGTGTCAAAGGCCTTGCCGAAATCCAAATAGACAACATCCACAGCCCTTCCCACATCCACCAGGCAGGTCACCTGGTCATAAAAGGAAATCAGGTTGGTCAAACATGACCTACCCTTCGTAAACCCATGCTGGCTGAGTCTGATACCCTGGCCATCTCTTAAGTGCTGCTTAATAGCACTCAGTATGAACTTTTCCATTAACTTTCCCGGTACCGAGGTCAGGCTAACTGGCCTGTAATTACCAGGATCCTCCTTCCTACCCTTTTTGTAAATGGGCGTCACATTGGCCAGCTTGCAATCATCTGGAACCTCGCCAGTGAGCCACGACTGTTGGTAAATGATGGAAAGCAGCTTGGCAAGCTCATCCGCCATCTCCTTCACCACCCTGGGATGGATCCCATCTGGTCCCATTGATTTATGAACATTCAGGTTCCTCAACAATTCTCTAACTTCTTCTTGGATAACAAGAGGACCATTCTGCTCCCTAACACCACCTACCAACCCCAAAGTACAGTTATCTTGAGAACTCACTTTCTCACTAAAAACCAAATCAAAGAAGGCATTAAGCACTTCTGCCTTCTCCTCATCTTTAGTTACCAAGTTTCCTGCCTCATCCAATAAGTAGCAAAGATCTGACTTACCCTTCCTTTTACCATTAATGTATTTATAAAATCTTTTTTTATTATTCTTTACAGAAGTTTAAGTTCAAGCTGAGCTTTGGCCTCCCTAATTTTCTTTCTACATGCCCTAGCAGCCTCCTGAAACACTCCCTGAGAAACCCTGCCCTCCTTCCAAAGATGATAACACCTTTTTATTTCTGAGTTCCTTCATCACCTCATTACCCATCCAGGCTGGACACTTGCCTCGTCGGCTCATCTTCCGGCACACAGGAACAGACTTTCCTGCGCCCTCAAGATCTCTGTTTTGAGGCACACCCATCTTTCCTGAACTCCTTTGTTTTTAAGGGCAGTTTCCCAAGGAACTCTCCAAATGAGTCTCCTAAACAGGCCAAAATCTGCCCTCCGGAAATCCAAGGTAAAGGTCTTATTGATGTTCCTTCTGATTTCACTAAGTATGGAAAATTCTACAATTTCATGATTTCGGTGCCCGAGGCAGCCTCCAACCTCCACATCACCCACCAGTCCATCTCTATTGGCGAACAGCAGGTCTAACATAGACCCTCCCCTGGTAGTCTCGCTCACCAGCTGTGACAGAAAGTTATCCTCCACACACTCTAAAAACTTTCTGGACTGCCTTTTTTCTGCCGTATGAAGTTCCCAACATATATCTGGTAGGTTGAAGTCGCCTACAAGAACAAGGGCTGAAGATCCAGAAACATTCTCCAGTTGCTTATAAAACAAGTTGTCCACTTTTTCTTTTTGGTTGGGTGGACGATAACACACCCCTAGTAAGATCAGCCTTGCCGGCCTTCCCCTTGATTCTTACCCATATGCATTCAACTTCATCATCATTAGTTTCAATACCTGTAACATCTAAGACCTCCCTAATATATAGGGCCACCCCTCCACCTCTTCTCCCTTTTCTGTCTCTTCTGGAGAGCTTGTAGCCATCCAGCGCTGTGTTCCAGCGTTGATACGTTGATGTGTTCCAGTTGTTGATGACAAGTCAGTCATTTAGAATCATTTAGTTTGGAAAATACCCTCAAGATCATAAGAGTCCTATTAACATACAATGAAAACATTGTATATTAATTGGAAGCCTTTATTTATTTGAATGGAGAATCCAGTAAACCTACCTGTGTGTGATAGTTGCCAGTTCTTCAACTGGATTCCCATTTAGAAGAATATCCATTTTGATGAGGTCTGCTGCCTGGTATCCAGCATCTTCATAATCAAAACTAAATGGAAACAGTTTAAAAGTTAGTGAAGGTTTTGTAAAAATTATATTCTGCACTCTTTTTTTTGATGAATTTTAAGTTAAAGACACATTACTTAATAAAACACTTGAACTTTTTAATAAAATAGAAGCAGTTTTTAATAGTCCCTTAGTATGTCTCCTTTATGCAAGACTGGACTAGAAATTTACTGCAGATACATCTCATCTCCAATGCAACAGAAAACATCATCCACTCTTCCAGTCTACTGAGCAAGGTAAATGAATTTTAAATTCTACATGCTTAATGCAATCACTTAAAGCGTATATTCAAATACTTATTTTCTATCAGCTGGAAACTCTTCAACACAGCTTTTGAACAGTATATATCCTTCATGTCACAGAAATTAAACACTTAACACCCTGGATTGTTTTCTTTTCATCCTCTCATTTCAGAGACTATTTATATGACCCTAATTATCATTCCCTCTGACAACTAAGGTTTTTTCTTCATTTCCACATCATATTTGTCCTTTGGTAGGTATGGGCCTTGCTGTCTGTGTATCAGTTTGCAAAAATTCTTAAAATGTAGGAGATGTGTATCTTATATATCTGCATCTTGTATAGAAGTATAAATGTGGAGAATGCCAGTACCACTAATTTGGTCAGATCTGCAATACCAGAAAAGAGGGGAAAAAGAAAATCCTTCGAGAGTATTTGAAAGTACTTCTATCTTAATAGGTTTAATAAACCACAGTTGTGTAAATGTAACAGAGGTATGATTATTGAAAGCATAAAATACAGTAACAAAATTAGGGAGTCAATTAGGAAATAAAAACCAAGAAGTAACATAATACAACACTGCCACACTCAAATCAAAGGAAACACAGCATAATTCTACCATGAGATAGCTTCCTGATAAACAGGTTGGTTTTCACTTGGTTGGACAGCTAGATCCTGCGACAAAATTCAAGATCTTCATTTCCCTGTTTCTTCTACCTGTCCTTGACTCTCCACTTTTGCTTATGCTTCTACTGCAAACAGATATCTAAACTTGGGAAAACACATCTTCCCCTCTCATTTTTACACAAACTCAAACTAAATTCAGTCTTGATAAAATACAGTTTTATTCTTATAAAATGAGTTATGTAATTAGGTATATCACTTCCTGTCAAAATGTACCTTACTAACCACATCTCTACACACCACGTTTGTAAGATCCTCCTGTGGCGTAAAGCCATGGAGGCACAATGCTATGCAACATTTTCCTTCCATTAAACTCACAAGGCCCTTCACAAATAGCTGAGCATTGTTCTAGCCTTTGAATTCCCAGAATCCACCCACCACAGAACACTCTGCCTCAAAATACAGATGATTTACTTTATTCCCATAATAAAAGCATGTAAGTAAACTAAGTGTTGTTTGTTTTAAATACAGTATGTTGGTTGGTTTTACTGGCTTTAAAGAATCAGTATTGTTTTCCAGGAGACAATGAATAGTCAGAAGTACAGTTTCAGTGATTCCGTTGATAGAAAATGCTCATTGTCACTTAAAGACAAGTAAGAACCATCCAGATCTTACTCATGTAGATCAGTTGAGTGCCGCTCCAGAGGGCATGTTTGAAAAATACATGCATCACTAAAGAAAATTATTGAGTAGTGATGCACTTTCAACGTTTCTCAGACTTACTTCCATCCATTTTCACAGTGAATCTAATCCATTAAGGGTGAAGCAAGACTAGATGCGCAGCACCACAATACTCTTCACTTGTGCCTTTCCATATATTCTTCTCAAATCTTTTCTCATTCCCTCCCTCAAGATCCAGGGTGGGGGGTGAAGAAGAGGGGGAAGCAGAGGAAGGTAGTTACCTTGCATAACCAGAAGACAGAGACTTAAGAGCATCATAAAAATCCAACACAATTTCATTCAGTGGAAAGAGGTATTTTAGCATAACCCTGTGTTCATCAATGTACACCATATCCTTCTGGACTGCCCTACGATCCTAGACAAATAAAAATCATTTCAGTTCCCCTTGACCAAAATTTGCACAAATACAAAGCAAATTAAAATAAACAACTATTCAGTTATACAAGAGAACTCCAGTACTTCAAGCCCAAAAGTAATTTTCTTAATGGTAGTTCACTGAAGTCCTAGAACAAATTGCAGCACCGTAATAAACTTACTGTAGCTTAACTGGACACATGACACAAGTCTATCCTCTCCAAAAGGTGAATTTCTGAAAATATTAACCGCTTCTGTTTACTGCTGCCTTTTAAATGTATAATTATTTGTCCACAAAATCTCACTGAAATTAGATTCCACACACACTGGTGTATTATGCGACAGGACTTGCACGATCATCTTTCCTGCCAGGAATTCTTTTTAATAGATCTTTCAAAAGCATTTAGTAATTACTGTACTGTTACCCAGCATCTAAGTATGACACGAATGACAAAAGTAAAACGATATACCAACCTGACACAAAACAATTATTTTCCCAATATATTCCTGAGGTGTTACAATAGTACCGAGAACAGTTGGCTCCAAATATTCTGATACTGAAATTTTATCAGGAAACTGCGCAGGGTTGATAATAGTAATCTCTGCTTTACCATGCTCCTGGAAACAAACACACTTACTGTGATTTTACAAATAAGTTAACTGAATAGCAAAGGAGACAAACAGGGAAAAATGATTAAAAATGTTTCACTGGTTTGGAAACACTTGTGGATTATGTAACCCAAACTTATACCAAGCACAATTTTAGAAGAGATTTCTACACCACATATAGAAGTCCTTGATCAACGTATCATTAAATAATATACAGGAAGATTATAGGAATGACTTTTCATTTGAGAAATGGTGGGGTTTTTTTGGCATATTATTCAATGAATTCTAAATAGAAGTGCTTAGCATTGGGACTACAACCTAGGATTATCCACAGAAATGGAAAAAAAAACAAAACAAAAAAAAAAAAAAAAAAAANAATAATATACAGGAAGATTATAGGAATGACTTTTCATTTGAGAAATGGTGGGGTTTTTTTGGCATATTATTCAATGAATTCTAAATAGAAGTGCTTAGCATTGGGACTACAACCTAGGATTATCCACAGAAATGGAAAAAAAAACAAAACAAAAAAAAAAAAAAAAAGGCCTTTCTGACCATCTTTCCAGCTTTCTCTTGCCTGTAAAGCAAGGATCTTCCTTCTTACTCGATCCTGGTTCTGTAAGGCATAAAGCACGGGTTCAACAAAAGACCTGCTCTAAGTATTCTGGAGTTTGGTGATGGGAACATTCTTCTCCAAGTAGAACTTTGGGTTAGGCTCCCTTACAGGCTTAAGTGCACTTACAAATTAAGTTTCTTATTCCTGTGTGAGTGCTTTCATGACCTATTCTTCCCAGTTCATCATCCTGATATGGGCTGGAGTTATCCTTCCAAAGTAAGAATAAAAGGAAGGTCATGCTTCTTACTGTGTACATACAATCTCCCCACCAAAGCAAGTGATTATACTGCTTCCACAGACAAGCACCTACTTCCAGTACCATCTGAAAATAATTCCACATCAGCAATCCAGAATCGTTTGTGCACCAAAGGTGTCAACTGCTTAATTCATAGCTGCTACACTGCCTGAGCAAGAAACCAAAATACCCTGAGAGAAGAAGGGTCTATCCATTACAACTTTCAAGTACAGCAACCTTTCACATATAACCTGTTACTAATTTATAGATTTTATGTAGTGTTTAAAAGTACACATTGGATAATGAGCCAGTCCTATTTGCAGCCTCCTCTGGCTGCTGGTGCTCACAAGCCGTTCTCTCTCTGTCTCTCCTAAACTCAAAACACAGTGATTTTATTTGTACCCAGTTCAGTGAAGTTTGCAGATGAATGTTCACTGTAATCAGAGACTTACATGTTTTTCACCAGCCCTGCCAGTCTACAGTAGCATTATAAGCTGTTCCTAAGAATATTGTTTTCTGACTGGTAAAGCCTTAAAAATTGTTTCACCTGCTTTAAACTCAGCCCAGTCAGTATGTACTTAAAAGAATACAGCAAGAAATGTGTCCTATACTCCCACCATGTTCAAGGGCAGATGTAAGACATAAAAAGAGAATGCTTGAAGTGGAAGGAGGAAGGAAAGCTTACATTCTTAAAAAAAAACAAACCCAAACATCCATTTCCATTTAAAAAATCCCTTTTAAGTTAAATACGGGTGTTTCTAGTGTTTACCATAAAATAAAGTAGTAGCCTACATTTAGGGGGGAAAAAAAAGGTGTAAATGTTTATTACAGGAGGCTCTTAAGCTCCTCTTTACACAAAGCTATAATAAATTTAGCATACCTTTATCAACTTTGCTGAGGAAAGAATAGCTTTATATGGAACTGTAGGTGCGGTCAAAATAACAGACATGTTATACTCTTGCTCCAAACGCTGATTAAAGACTTCCATATGTAGAAGACCAAGGAAACCCAACCTGGAAAAAAAAATCCTGTTGGTAAAAGTATTTGTATATCCTCTGGAATGTTACAGTGGTTTGTTTTGTCTGTGGGGTTTTTTTAAAGTCCAGCTTGTTTACATTGCTAGCCTGGCAGTATCAGGCACAGCAAACAACTTCCAAATGATCCTACCATTCAATTCTGTAAGTCTTGGAAAACAAAAACTATCAAACACAACAAATTTCAAACTCTGCACAATTAATACAAGAAAATCAAATGCTTTTGATATTTACCTATAATGAATTTAAATTAAAGCTCCTATTCTTTAATTAATTTTAGTTCTACCTTCAGTTGATTTAAACCTCCATTCTCAATTTAAGAACCGTTCCAAGCATGAAAGCAGTATAAAAGCCTAACCTCCATCCAGCTCCTAAGGCAAGGCTACTGTCACGATGAATAGTTACACTGGAGTCATTCAGTGTCAGCTTTTCCAAAGCACTTTTGAGATTATTATATTCCGTTTGATCTACAGGATACATTCCTGTCAAAACATATCAGAAGTGATGTGATAGCTTTATTTTTGTGCGTACTTACCTTTCAAACATGCATCTTACAGTGAACACAGTAATAAAATCAGAAATAGCTCACTTTCTGTTCCAACTGTTTTTAAACGTGAAAAACAACATAAGAGGGTTTTTTTAATTAGTTAAAATGCAATAAAGTTTTAGATTACCTAACAATTAACATTCAAACCATAATGGTACAGCCACTGTATTCACCTAATCCTTCACAGTTGCATAAAATGCACAATTGAGTATAACACTGTTTTTCAGGGATGCAGTGTATACATACAGTTTAAGCATAACTCAATAAGCAGACCAATGTTCCTTCAAAGGTTAAGAGTAAATAAAAAAAAGAAAAAAAAAGTGCCATTTCAAAGTTGCAAATGTTGTGGGGTTTGTTTTAATTAATGAAGCCAGCTGTTTGAGCAATTACTGCCTGGAATAGGTTCTACTATATCACTTTTCACATCACCATGTGTTCAGAAAGTGTAGATTACTCTACACCAAGCAACAACACACATGTACACCAAAATATTATTTACAGGATTACCCCTTTCTACATTCACTGACAGGTGACCTAATCTCCATGAGACAGTTCAAGTGAGTTTTGCACATTCCTTCACAATCTATAGAATTTGTTTTTTTTCTAAAGCCATCCTCCATAGCATTTGTAGTGGTTACTGAAGCTGGTGGCAACAGTTCTTCAGAGCTATTCAAGCTTAAGAAGTCAAATATTTTACAGAATCATTCTCAGTATTAGCTTTGGCAGTTTATCATGCTTAACAAAAATAAAATAGCTGCTAAGTTTTAAAAGACTAAAATCCCAATTATTATGGAAACTTCTTCAAGATGAAGAATTCACAAAAATTTACCTTTTTTTTTTTAAGTTGCAACATTTCTTTTCCAGCTTACCAAGAGTTTACTGGTGTTAAAGGCAACAACAGCTACCAAAAATATATGTTAGACTTGTATTCATAGAAACCCAGTCTATGACTATTATTGATACTGTCAAATCACAGGGAAAATTACACAAAGCTACAACATACCTCTGTAGGTTAACTTTAGCTAAATTTCTATTTAATTTCTTAGCTAAAATTTTATTCCTCACAGCTCTAAATATTCACATATATTCTTTTACAAGCTCTAATGGCTCTCTTGTTACTGGAAAAAAGTAATTCCACTTTATATCAGTTTACTTCTTACCTGCAAAAACCATTGGTTTCGCTGACTTGAAGCCAGGCAAAGGCTCCACTGGTTGTTTATACAAAAAAAGTGTGTCTCCTATTTGGGCTTCTGTTACTTCTTTCATTCCAGCAATCACATAGCCCACCTGTCCAGCATATCTAAATAAAATTGGTGTTACATGAACATGGCTCTTGGCATTTAGTATTTCCACTATTTTTCCTACTTGACTTAGCCCAGTCAGAAGTTTTAATAAATTATCCCCATAAAAGCCCATACACAGTCCAGAAGCCAGAGTTAAGCTATTTCTCGTCTGAGTTGTGAACTTGCTCAAGTAGCATTATTTCTGTTTCAATTAAACAGCACATCTGTAGTTTTAGATTTTTAATTCTGTGTTACTCCCAGTTTAAAAGCTGGAGCTAGAAGGAGCTTCTCACCATCTAAGACACAGAAGCCAGAACAGTTCTCCAGTGCCACCACAGCAAGTTCGTATATTAAGAGGGAGAAACAATACACAAACGCCTTCCATCAGCACATAATGCTATTAGGAGAGGAATCCATGGTAGATACAAAACAGAGAATACTGGTTTTTGATAGGGTGGAGTTAACTTTCTTCAGAGCAGCCCTGTATGATGCTGTGTTTTCAATTTGTGACTAAAATGGTGTTGATAATATACCAAAGTTTTACCTATTGCTGAGGACTGTTTGCCCAGCATGAAGGTGTTCTCTGTTTCTCACTCTACCCCTCACAGCAAATAGGGTAGGGGTGGGCAAGAGACTGGGATGTGACACAGCCAGGACAGCAGACTCAAACTGACCAAAGAAATATCCCAGGTCATGTAACATAGTGTAGTTTTTCCAAGGTAGCCCTTAATTGCAGAACAGTAGGGCATCAGCCTGCTTGTGGGAGGTGGTAAGTTACTGCGTTTGCATCACTTGCTTTTATCTTCCTTTTTTCTTTTTCATTCACTTACTAAACTGCCTTTATCTCAACCCACAAGTTTCTCCTCACTTTTGCTCCTTCTTCAACTCTCTTCCCCATCCCACTTGGGTTGTGGGAGTAAGCAAATGGCTATCTGGGAGCTTAGTTGCTGGCTGGGTTCAATCCACCAGACACAGTAACACAGGTTCACTGAGAATCTCCCAAGAAAGTAATCAACACATACTTGGATGCAAATGGGTGAAACTTCTCCAGTAATTCTAAGCACCTGTTTTAATTCCCACTGCTGCCATGAGAAGCCAGTTTCTGGAAGCTGTTGTATTCATGGATTTTAAGTTTTTCACCCTCAAAATATGCTGCAGCAAAAAACAGTCCCAAAAACTTCTGCCTCAGAATGCATTAAATTACAAGTAGTCATAAAAAAAAAGAAAAACCCACACCAAAGAACTAAAATCCCAGAAATCTCCCAGCCACTCAAAGAAAAAAAAAAAATCAACCAGAAATGCAGAATTTTATATCTTAGACCAATTTATGATTTGTTCCACATTACAAAATTTTTACTTACAGCTTAAGTGTCGGCTGTTCATTTGGAGTCAGAATTCCAACTTCATTAACTTCATATCTCTTCTTTGTGTGTGCAGACACAATTTTATGCCCTTTCTGAATCTCACCACCAAAGAGTGCAATGTTAGCTATGACACCTCGGTAATGGTCAAAAGTGGAGTCAAATACTAAGGCTTTCAAAGGATCAGCAGTATTACACTGAGGTCTGTCACAAAAAGAAAAAAACATAAACCCATATATTCCATATTGTGTTTATAAAACACTGAATGAACAAGCACTCTGACCCCAAAAAAAATTTCACAGAATCATAGAATACCAGTTTGGAAGGGTCCTCAAGGATCATCTGGTCCAATCTTTCTGGGAAAATGCAGTCTACACAAGATGGCCCAGCCCCCTGTCCAGCTGAATCTTAGAAGTGTCCAGTGTTGGGGAATCCACCACATTCCTGAGGAGATTATTGCACTGGCTGATTGTTCTCATTGTGAAATATTTTCCTCGTGTCCAATTGGAAACTACCTGGGAGTAACTTCTACTTCACTGCATGCCTGTGCTGCACTCTTGGATTATGTTTTATCAGGTGCAAGACCTTAAACTTTCCCTTGTTGAGCTTCATAAGGTTGTTATCCATGTTTTCCTGGAGGGTGGCTCTCCCTTCCAGAGTGTCCATTCCCCCACTCAGTTTGTTATCATCAGCAAACTTGGTCAGAGTACACTTGATCACATCTTTCTAATAATTTATGAAGATACTAAACAGCATTGGGGCCCAATATTAATCCCTGGTAGTACTCACTAGGGACAGGTTGCCAATTTGAAAAGGAGCTGTTTGACACCACCCTCTGGGTGCAACCAGTCAGCCAGTTCCCTACCCACTGCACAGACCACTTAGTCTGGACCATGATGTATCATTTTTTCTAGGAGGAGAGTGTGTGAAACTCTATGAACAGCCTTGGAGAAACCTAGGCAGACTACACCCACTTTTGGTCCCCCATCAACTGAGCAGGTTACTTTGTCATAGAAGTCAATCAGGTTTGTCAAATAACAACATTAGATTTCTCCCACAATCTTTATAAAGTATTGACTTTAAATCAGATCAATATTAAGTGCAGAACTACTGGCAATACTTCATAAATGGAACTCATGGTTTCCTAATTAACCTTGCAAGGTTTCATAATTAAATCAAGACTTACGGTGGAATCTTCTCAATGATCTTCTGAAGAACTTTTTCAACATTTGTTCCTTGTTTAGCAGAAATCTAAAACAAGTCCAACAACAATTTTATAAGATGTATCTTACACTTATTCCGTATCTATTAGTGTTATTTTACTTAGTTTTAGTGGCCACAAATAATACTTCTATCCATAAAAACACTCTGAAGCACACTATAGAGTGCTAGTACTCTGAAATGTTTCTTTTGATTATAAATTATTCTGTAACAAATTTTTTCTCTCCTGAACAGCAATTATTGCCATGGTACAAATTAAAACAATTTATGGACTACAATGAGAAATAATGTAAAATCTATCTGATGTAATTCATCAAGACATACTAGTTTTTTTAAGACATATGTTCTCCACTCTTCCAAGAGACAAACTTCAAAGAAATTCATGTATGTCAAAAACAGGCAGACAGATGGTACCCTATTGATTTCCTACATGTACCTTTCATTAGCTACCAAGTAGATATAATTGTACAATGTTGTAAAACGTAACACCATGTTATAAATGTTCTAAAGCTTTAAGAGATCTTACCCTCACACATTCGTCTATAGGGATATCAAACAGCTTCTCAATTTGTTTTTCAACTCTTTCAGGTTCTGCATGCTTCAAGTCAATCTGAAAAGCAATAAACATAACTTCCATATGATCCAGCACTGTAAACTTTAAATATACAAGTCAAGGAACCTTTAGTTCACAGCAATTACAATAAAATATTAAAGAGAGTAAATACACAAATTTCTTACTACACTCAAGCTGTTTTTCATTATGCAGTTCTATTTGAAGACACATTTCAATATTCTACACATTTAAACAATCCAACTATTTAATATGAAACTCTAAAACATTTATTACCTTATTTATGACAGGAATTATTGCAAGCTGTGCTTCAAAAGCAAGATAGAAGTTTGCCACTGTCTGAGCCTGAATACCCTAGGAAATAAGCATTATAAAAGTTTAAAATGGAAACTTTCTGAGTTTTGATAGTAGGGCTTGAGTTTTTTTATGGATACTATACAATATAAGATTACTTCTACCCATTTGGGGGATGGAAAATAAGTCAAGGTTATTGATTACACACATTGTTGAGAAAGAAAACAACACAGAGAACATTCCTAATTATCATTTCATATAATCTGAATATAAGCAGACAAACTAATAATGCTATATGTGTGACCACTTACACGGAATTGTTTATAGATAACACAGTATTATGCATACACTATGCACTGAGTATATATTTTGTGTATGTTATTTACTTCTGAATAGCCAAGATTATAACAGATACCTCAAATAGCAGATTCTTTGTTCACAACTGTTCACAAATGGACTAAGGCAAAGAGATCTTATCTTTAATAAATGATAACAGGTTATTAAAATAGCACTTTAATAATAATATTATCATTAAGGGGAAGTTGCTCTTTATGTAAGGGATAGGCTGGAGAGTATGGAACTCTCTCTGGGGACAGATGATCAGTTAACAAAGAGTTTGTGGGTCAGGGTTAAAGGGAAAACAGTGATGGGAGACTGTGGGGATCTGTTACAGACCGCCTGAGCAAGAGCACCCTGTGAATGAAGCACTCTACAGAGAGATAGAAAAAGCCTCCTCTCACAGGCAGTTGTTCTCATGGGGGACTTCAACCACCCTGACATATGTTGGAGCGACGGTACGGCCTGGCACAAGCAATCCTGGGGGTTCCTTGATTGTGTGGAAGACAACTTCCTTCTGCAAGTAATAGAGGAGCCGACAAGAAGAGGTGCCATGCCTGACCTCATGCTCACCAACAGGGAAGGGCCTGTTGGAAATGTGACGCTCCAGGGCAGCCTTGGTTGCAGTGATCATGAGATGGTCAAGTTTGAGATCCTCAGGACAGTGAGAAGAGCATGCAGTAAACTCACTGCCCTGGACTTCAACAGAGCAGACTTTGGCCTCTTCAGGAACCTGCTTAGAAGGGTCCCATGGGATATAGCTCTAGAGGGCGGGGGGGCCCAAGACTGTTGGATGATATTCAAGGACACCTGCTACAAGCTCAGGAGTGTTGCATCCCAACTAGAAGGAAGTGCAGCAGGGGGGCCAGGAAACCTCCTTGGATGGATGAGGAGATGCTGAGAAAAATTAGAAGGAAAAAAAGGAGCTTATAAAAGGTGGAAGCTAGGACAGGCAGTCTGGGATGAATACAGGGATGTTGTCAGGGAAGGTAGGGACAAGGTTAGGGAAGCTAAGGCCCAGTTAGAATTAAACTTAGCTAGGGATGTTAAGAATAACAAGAAGGGATTCTACAGGTACGCTGCAAATAAAAGACAGACTAGGGACAATGTAGGCCCACTCCGGAAGCTATCGCATGAACAGGCTACACAGGATTTGGGGAAAGCTGAGGTTCTGAAAGAATTCTTTGCCTCGGTCTTCAATGGCAAAAGATCTGACCACATCAACCAAGTCCTGGAAGACAGACACAGGGACTGTGAGAATGAAGACCTTGGGCCCACTGTAGGAGAGGATCTGG
>NDXB01008676.1:0-20779 GCA_002631895.1 Agapornis roseicollis
TTGTGCAAAGCATTCGACACGTCCCACACAGAGACATCCTTGTCTCTAAATTGGAGAGACATCGATGGGATAGATGGACCACTGAATGGATAAAGAACTGGTTGGATGGCCACACGCAAAGAGTTGTGGTCAATGTCTCTGTGTACAGCTGGAGACCAGTGACGAGTTCTGTCCCTCAGGGATCGGTGTTGGGTTCGGTCTTGTTCAACATCTTTGTCACTGACATGGACAGTGGGATTGAGTGTGCCCTCAGCAAGTTTGCCCATGACACCAAGCTGTGTGGTTGGGTGGATACGCTGGAGGGAAGGAATGCCATCCAGAGGGACCTTGACACGCTTGTGAGGAGGGCTGATGCCAACCTCATGAAGTTCAACCATGGCAAGTGCAAGGTCCTCCACCTGGGTGGGAGCAATCCCAGGCACAGCTACAGGTTGGGCAAAGAGGAGATTCAGAGCAGCCCTGTGAAGAAGAATTTAGGGGTGGTGGTCGATGAGAAAATGAACATGAGTCAACAGTGTGTGCTTGCAGCCCAGAAAGCCAACCATATCCTGGGCTGCATCAAAAGAAGCGTGACCAGCAGGTCAAAGGAGGTGATCCTGCCCCTCTACTCTCCTCTCGTGAGACCTCACTTGGAGTATTGTGTGCAGTTCTGGTGTCCTCAACATAAAAAGGACATGGAGCTGCTGGAACAGGTCCAGAGGAGGGCCATGAAGATGATCGGGGGACTGGAGCACCTCCCATAGGAAGACAGGCGGAGAGAGTTGGGGCTGTTCAGCCTGGAGAAGAGAAGCCTGCGTGGAGACCTCCTAGCAGCCTTCCAGTATCTGAAGGGGGCCTATAGGGCTGCTGGGGAGGGACTCTTCATTTAGGGACTGTAGTGACAGGACAAGGGGTAATGGGTTCAAACTTAAACAGGAGAGGTTTAGATTGGATCTAAGGAAGAAATTCTTTCCTGTTAGGGTGGTGAGATGCTGGAATGGGTTGGCCAGGGAGGTTGTGAGTGCTCCATCCCTGGCAGTGTTCAAGGCCAGGTTGGATGAAGCCTTGGGTAGCACTGTTTAGTGTGAGGTGTCCCTGCTTATGGCAGGGGGTTTGGAACTAGATGATCTTAAGGTCCTTTCCAACCCTAACTATTCAATGATTCTATTATTCTATGATCTATGACGAAAAGAACTGTAGTTGTTTAATCTGGCAGAGATGGGACATGGGCATAATGAAAGAAAAATGGAATGATGAAATAAATAAATCACTGTCCATTAAATCTTCTGAACAGCATAAGCAATATCAGCCAGACTTAGGCCGAAGAATATTTTGAATCCAAGATAAAATTTCTGAAAGTAAGAATAGTTAAGCACCTTAATATACCATCCAAGGGAGACCATAGATTTTCTTTCTCTTAGAAACTTCTAAGAACAAATTAGGCAAGTCCCAGTTCTGTCCAGACATGCCATTGATTCCTTGATACAGTTTTATAACACAATTTCTGAGTACTATATAGTTATGTATTATAAGAGTTTCCTCTTGAGCTGTTTGTCCATATATGTGTGTTGATACCAATTAAGTAGTTTGTAAACATCTGAAACTTTCGTGAATATGACTTGTAACCAATCATGGCAAAAGCAGAAATGATTTACCATCACAAATGTGAAACAGTGACACATTTTATTCTGTTCTGAATTTCTGTTACTCTCCCTTTTCTCCAATTTTATTCTGTTTACTTAATTGCAGTAGATAGCGGCTTTCTGGAATAAAATTGTGCATGATTTCTACAATTAGTAAAGAGTGTGAGCAAACTGAGCTTCTGTCAGCAGTAGAAGCAGTATTTGTTAAGCTTCAGTGAAATTGCGTTCAAATTAAATAAAGGTTGTTGGAACTGACCTTTTTCCCACTACAAAAGTAGAATGTTCAAATAGATTAAAATCAGACTGGTGAATCTTCAAGGTCAAAATATGTATCTGGCATGTGTTTTCAATTTATACAATATTTCAGCCAATTTGTGACTGTTAGAAGAAAAGGAAAAAAAAATCAAACCATCAACAAAAAAACCCCAAATCTTTCTTTTTTCCAGTGTATTAAACTGGATAATTATTTCTTTGTTAAACAATGTATGTTCCTTTTTTCAGCTGTGCATTTGCATATGATACTCATAACAGTACTGAAAAAAATGTAAATTGTTTATGAAATTATTAAATTGCCTAATTTTTAAAACTCTGCTATAGATGCTTAAATATATATTTCCTTTTTCTTACTAAAACCCCTAAAATGTACAAGTTCTACAGCCCAAAAAATAACATTATTTTTCTAACAAAAAAAAAAAACCTATTTACTTTACAAAGTATTCATATATTTCTTCATATACAGCAAGTATTAAAATGTACAGAGCTAGAATAACATTTGCATTCCACATAAGGGATAAAGATGGAAAGATAGAATCCTTAATAAAGACCACTTCATTAAAAATCAATTATGATTATGCTCAGTATTGCACTAGAAACAGGAATAGCCAAAGATATTTTTCTTTTGAAACTGATGTCTAATTCAAATTATAATAGATTTAAATACACTTCTATAAAACACGTTAAAGATAGACACAAGCCAGATACATTGAAAAAAACTCACTGTAAAGTCATCTTGCTGAAATTACCTTTGGTAAGTTCTGGACCTTGACGGAGATGAAAGCAGCCCACAGACAGCATTTCAGCATCTCAAAAAAATAGTGGACCCAAGACCTTTGACATCTCACTTCATCTTTTGCAATAAAGACTGAGGAACAATATGAGGCAGAAACTGCTAGGGATTGGATCTAACGATACAGAGAGAAAAATCAGGGCTTAGAGCTGTGAGTGTGTAAATTGATTGGGAATGACACTATAGATACAACAGATGCAGATGAGGTAACACTTACCCATAAAACATCATCTTCTGATTGTGCTCTGTCAAGCAAAAGAGACACATACAATTTCCGCCAAAGTCAAGTTAAAACCAATTGGGCAAACAGAGGGAAGATTAGAACCTTCCTGGTTTATGAACTTCTGACAACATTTGTGCCAGATAGGATTATGAAATTGGATCTAACAAAGAACAGCTTGTCCAAAGGCCACACCCAAAATGTATTTGTATTGGAAATTTGGTGGCTCTTGTCAGCCTTCTTATGAAATGGTGCTCAGAGCAAATACATTTTCCTTGTGCTGAAATCCCAATAGGTGGTATCAGAGACGAAACATTTCATTTTGCTAGTATCCTGAGCTTTGCTCCATCTTGCAAAACCTCAAAGGTAATTTTAGGACTTTTCAGTTCACCTTGTTCTCTGAGAAAGGCAAAATATCATAGAATCATTTAATAGTCAGGGTTGGAAAGGACCTTAAGATCATCTAGTTCCAACCCCCCTGCTATAAGCAGGGACACATGGTCTCCAGAGGAAAAGAATTGGCATTAGAGTGCAGCAAAGGCACTTTTCTGACATGTACACCCCAAGCTGCAGCATTGTAGGTCCCCTCTCACCTGTTGCCCAGCCCTGATGTTCCCTTAATATTTTGCCCAGTGTTTGTATGGTTTGGACATTTGTCTCAAAAGCACGCCTCCTGCCCTCCCATCTTTCCCTCTATGGGGCTGTAGCCAGACCAGCCCCAGGCAGTAGCTCACAGGAGAGGCCCTTGCAGCAGAGCAGTACACACAGGCTTTAGGGAAGGAAACAGAGATCTCCAGACCTGTTTTTCCACTAAAAAATCACCTAATCTGTCACACCTGAGCATGAAAGATTCTCAGAGGGACTCAGTCCACCTCACAAGCCTGTCAAAGTCTGGATGGCATTCCTTCCCTCCAGTGTATCAACCAAACCACACAGCTTGGTGTCATTGGCAAATTCAATCCTACTATAAATGTCACTGACAAAGATGTCGAACAAGACTGGTCCCAGCACTGATCCCTGAGGGACACCTCTCATTACTGGTCTCCAACTGGACACTGAGCCATTGACCACAACTCTTTGCATGTGGCCATCCAGCCAGTTCTTTATCCACCGAGTGGTCCATCTATCAAATTGATGTCTCTCCAATTTAGAGACAAGGATGTCATGTGGGACAGTGTCGAACGGTTTCACAAGTCTAGGCTCTTTCAAGACCCACAGATGGATTTCATCAGGACTCATGGACTTGTGCATGTTCAGATTCTTAGGATGATCTTGAACTAGATCCTTTCCTACAGTGGGCCCAAGGTCTTCATTCTCTCAGTCACTGTATCTACCTTACAAGACTTGAGTGGTGTGGTAGGAGCATTTGCCAATGAAGACTGAGGCAAACAAGTCATTCAGAGCCTCAGCCTTCTCCACAGCCTGTGTATCCAGTTCTTCTGATCCCTAGCCAAGTTTAATTCTAACTGGGCCATAGCTTTCCTAATCTGGTCCTTAGCTTCCTGGACAACATCCCTGTATTTTTCCCAGGACTCCTGCCCTTGCTTCCACCTTTTATAAGACATTTTTTCCTTCAAAGTTTCCTCAGCAGCTTCTTTTCCATCCCAGGAGGTCTCCTGGCCCTCCTGCTGCACTTCTTTCTAGTTGGAATGCAACACTCCTGGGCTTGTAGCAGGTGAACCTTGAATATCAACCAACAGTCTTGAGCCCCCCTGCCCTCTAGGGCTATATCTCATTGTAGCACTTCAATTTCATTGAATGCTATTTAAGCATTTTTCTGCCTTCTTAGCTTAGTTTTTAAGCCTTTTTACCAGCAGTCCCCTGGTTTAAAAGGAACCCCAGGTGTATTTGGAATGCTAGAACTTATATATACAATCTGTCAGCATGCTCTATTATATTGCTGAAACTACACCATCTTGCTGAAGCTATATTATGTTGCTGAAACAGCTTTGCCTCCTCTGGCCTTCCCCTCTGCTGTGGTGATTAGCAGGCAGAAGGCAATTTTGACAATGCAAGCATGTTGACTACTTGGGCAGCCTTCAGAGTTTCATGTTTCACTTTTATGTTTCTGCAGCTACAGGAAGTTCTGAATCTGATGCAGGAGACATTAAAATCTACAAGACAGAAGGGAATTTAAAGACTGCTGTGGCAGGTACACCCACCCTGACAAAAGCCCTGACGAGGACCTGACAAAAACTTCCCCCCCACAGACAAGAGTCCATGAGAGGTCCCCACACGCACAGCTCTTGTCTGGTGGTGGTCAGTGGGTATGGGGACAAGCAAGCTGTGTCCTGAGCCCATAGTTAGGCTACATGAGCATGTTTGACCACAGCTCAGATTTGACCAGGATATAAAACCAGCTCTGCAGGCAGCCATTTGGAGTTGATCCTTCTCAGAGTAGCTGGGCTGCAGTCAGGGTCTTCCCCATTGGTTCAAGACACCATCCAAGGTAACTCCTCGAGGTTGAGTGCCTTCCCAAGTTGGGTGAGTGATTGCACATTTTGGATCATTGAGAATAAAGTTTAAGAATCAGCACTGTAGTGACAAGTCCATGTGACATCCTGAATCTGTAATTAATGTTGGTGGAACTTTAATTGAGTTTGAACAATAAATTTTGTTTAGCCTCAATTTATTGGTTCTGTGACAACTTCTTAGTGGAAAAATGTAAGTTGGCACAATGTTTAAAGAAGTCTCACTGTTTTCAGCCAAGATTTCACATTAAAAACACCAGCACCATATTGAGCTCTGTTATAGTTACCCTTGCTAATTAAAGCTGCATGAGACAAACACACATATTTTGTGCTACTTTCTTTTTGGCTGCAGAAATACTTTTGCCAGGACCTTAAGTTTAGTCTAACGAACAAGACTTCATGATGCTCAGCTTTTCCAGCTGACCTACATGTAGTAGAGATGTACTACATCTGCAGACACATTAGTGAAGGGCTGATAAAGATTTTCTGTCACTGCCACTTCCACTAATGAAAAAGAAGAGGAACTGTTACACCTGGTCATTGTAGGAAGCCTATAACTCCCATAGTAGAAGCATCTATTTGTGCAGCAAGGAATGGAAGAATTAGGGATATCCCTGCAAGATGATCTGCCCAAGGGCTTAGAATCAGACAATTTAATTCAGGTGCCTACAGAAAATACAGGAGTATATAAGAGTATAGGAAGTTTACATGGGATCAGGAAGAAGTTCCTAAGTACAAAAGACAGTATAATGGAAAACAGGAGTTAAAGAACATCTTGTTGTCACTGGTAGGGTTGGTTTTTTTTTTCAGTTAGACCATGGAAATTAACTGAGATAGGATAACTTAAGTTTTGCTTGTTTCTGAAGTGTTAATTTGTTGAAACATTTTCCCCACTATTCTGTGATTTTATTCAATGATATATAGAAGAACATTATGCTCTTTCTGTCTTTCTGAACATGGTCAGATCCCTGTTTTGAGTAAAGAGAAATATGTTCAGTTATATAGAAACTGATTACATGTCATGGCAGGGGGATTAGAACTAGATGACCTTAAAGTCCTTAACAACCCTAACTATTCTATGATTCTACAATTCTCTGTGGAAATTCTGCTTTGCAAAATTAGTGTTTAGAGACAAAATTCTCCAGGCAAATTATACATGAAAAGAAGGAGTAAGTTGAGCTTATATGACCTTTTATGGATCAGGAATATAACTTAGTTTCCTTGACCATTTTAGATAAGATATAGTTGTTTTGGAATGGGAGATATTTTGCTCTTACATCAATCTCTGAGCACATTGTTAGAGAGGAGAGTCCTAATCTGGGGGGCCTTACAGTTGCCCATCACACACTCAGCTCTTTGGGCTCTTAGGCTGTGAAATGGATTTGTAAAAGATGGTAGTTGCTTTTTGAGAAATAATTCTTAACTGGTATTTTAGCCTGAACTCTCTTAATATCACTTCTTGCATAGAAGGATTATTTCATGTTTGTTTTTTTTACTAACTCATATTCCCTACTTAAATCAAAAAGAGGTTGTTTATTATATCACACTGTATTATATTACATAGGAAAGATTAGTAGTACAGCAGTTGAACTCATGGGCAAACTGAACATAACAGTGAGTTATGACCTAGAATTGTATTATGATTTTTTTTCATTCTGATGAATGTCAGAACATCTTACTTTTCTGAAATGAAGTATATGCTAATGTACGAAAACATTCATGAGAGCATCTATAACAGCACATCTCTGCTAGGTATATTTTCCTTGATGACTAGCAAATGAGGATCATAAAAAGTTGAGATCAAAGAGAAAAGGTATTCCTGTGATATAACTTCTCCTTTCATTACACCATTCCAGATATAATGCTTCTAATTATATTTGCATATTATGACTAAAGAGCAAGATTCATAAATGATGTGAGACAAAAAAAGTTCCTGAAGTGAAAAAGCTATTTTGGTTTACATCAGATAAAGTTGGGCCAGAGGTGCAGTCTGCAGAAATCATTGATTACTTTGATCATAGCCCCTTAACTATTGCATGTTTTATTGTACTAATGCTTGCTATAGTAACTACAGTACTAGGAGTTTTAACATCATAATCCATACATAGCATGAAATTTTGTGTATATAAATCACAAAACTAAAATGAAAATTTAACAGGAAAATTTATATACTCACATATTACATCACTACTCTAAGATTTTTAAATAAAATTTCTATGCATCATACATAAATAAGAGCAATACACCTGATTCTGGAAGTTAATGTGCATAAATCCAACTTTTTATAGTACATCTTAATGAATAATGGCAAACAGATTATACTTATAAAGTGGTTTTTAATGAAACAATTTTCAATTTTATTGCACAGCAGATACTTTTGAGGCTTGCTTTAAGTACTTCTCTTTCTTCTGCATTTTTGATACAGCAAATAGACGCACTGTGGTCATCATTCAATCAAAGAAACTAAGAGTTGAAAAATTAAAATAGGTATGGATCAAATGTTTAATATGGCTAGAATTTCAGCTAACATAAAATTATGGATATACAACAATTGAAGATCAAGATTAATAGAGTTTAAACTTTATATGGTAACTTTTGCCATTGTTTCCTTTTAGATTGGTAATTGTAAAGACTTGGAAACATCCAGTTAGAAAATGAGTTGAGCGAGGTGCAGTCAGTGTTCAGTGCTGCCTTTAGTGCTACCTTTGTGCCACTCACAAGCCTTTTTCATAGCATAAACGAGGAAGTGAAACAATGATCATTCCTCTGTCCACCGAGGATTTACTTTAGTTCAATCTTTTTGGGTGGAGTAATGATATGTCCTAAGCTAGAAGACAATATTTATTTCAGAGATATTATCCCTTAGGACAACATATTACTGCTTTTATTATAGATTTATACTAACATACCAGAGAAAACAGAATGCAGGAACGATCAGCTATGCAGCCTTGCCACTGTGTAAGCTGCTTCATCATCATTGACTCCAAGGACACCTCCCTTCTATGCATTGTTCTAACTTCTTTTCTCTGACTTTCTATGTGTACCCTTTGGCTGTTCCTCAATTCCCCATCTCAGTCCAGTCAAACCTCTCCAACTAGATAGCTCTTTAATCCCTCTGCTTCATTCTACCCCTTTTTAAAAGTTACTATTCACATTTAATTTATCACACACAATATTTTAACCCAGTTCATGCTCCTAAAACAAATGGTATGACGTTCAATGAGCCTATGTGGGAAAGACCCTGCTCATTGCAAATATTTTTGTAGATTATTGCCCTCATCCATAATGTAGTGAGCTTCACAAAAAAGTTTTGTATTCACTGTATCCTGTGAACATGAGGTTATAGAAAGTATAACAAAGCTTGTCAAAAAAACTGTCTTACCTTACTTTTCTTACCCTAACATTACTCAAAAAACATATTAGAATGTGAGCTTTGTTTTTGAAAAACCTGCATTTATTTCAAAACTACTTATACACCATGACCACCAACATGTTTTAGTTCTCATGAATGTCACTTCTATCAGATATGTTCTTTCCCTATTTCTGCACCTCTTGCTCTATATTTTCTTCTTTGATGTGAAGAAATTCAAATCCTGAAATATTTACACAGCAATTTCAGCAGAAATCTAAATAGTGTGCAAGTAAAAGCTGAAGAGATTCGGGGCAGCTATTTGTAACCCCCAAAATGGTCAACTACTGTGTCAGCTAGATGCCTACATAGTTTTGCCATTCTAGTCCTTGGTCCTCAGTGGAAAGCAGATGACACATGGTAACTGTGCATCTGTGAATAAGTGTCACAGAGGTATTTTATCTTCCTTTTGCCAGCTGACAAATAGAAATCTCATACACATGTTCCAGTGGGAAGAGAGAGAGAGTGAGAGAAGTCAGTTCTCAAGGAATATATGAAGCCAATCTAACCCTCTGGTGTATGGGTTAGAAAAGCAGGCATATGCATAATTGGGGAATTTTTCTAGACTAATTTAAAAAGATATGATGAGCTCAATATTGGCTGCTGAAAGCTGAATCCTTCTGTGCATAACGTTGGAGCTTGCAGCATCAGAGGTGAATTCTCAGAACACAGTGAGTATGAACAGCTTACACAAGAGATTTTTTATAATGCATAATTTCTAATTTTCCCTAAACCTTCAAGATAGGAAAGTATTGCTAAAGAGTAGGAAAAAGTGCCGCATTACATGACTTGTTTTTATTTCTGTTATTCTTCTGTCTTTCACTAGGTGAAATTTAACCTTGAAACAGCTGAAGAAAACCAACAAATAGAAGGTTGAATTCATAAAAGCACCTGTGTCCATGACTAGACACTAAAAAGTAGTGTATGTCTGGATATTCACATATACATAAGATCTGAGGAAAAAAACCAAACAAACCAACGAACAAAACAAAACAGCAAACCATATTAAAAAAATATATTCAATACTGACAATCAACAATTTTGGTGTCTTTATAAAGAAGAAGCAGTGGAAGTTGTATTTATGTATTTTTTCCTCCTGCAAGAGAAATAAGAAGCACTTACTAGGTCATCTAGTCCTTCATCTTACATAGGACGGAATGATTCTTTTCAAATTACTCTTTCACATTTAGGACAACAATACAATTCTTTTTGAGAGTGAGCACAAAGAAAAGAGGAAATGGGTAGAGTCAGGGAAAGAGGCCATCATTTCTCCACAGGGATCACATGAGATGCTGAACTAGCTGGCATTTCCTAGGGCACCTTGAGTCCTTTCCTATGGTATGGAAAACATTTCACTTTTACTAAAGGGACAAGCAATACACACTCATGAAGTAATGGGTGAAAATGTTAAAACTATATTAATTATTGTTCATATCTGTGTGCCTAATAATGTACATGCATTACAACTGTGAAATTGTACTACAGGCCTAACACTATTGAGCTGCCTTTCATATCTAAGTCTTAGTGACCCAGTATAAGACATGCCATGACTCTGCTCTCATGACACATTTCCAAGCCTTCCTTACCAAATGCTGTGTGACCTACACACAAGATATTGGGAATCCGTGTGCACCCATACATTCATCTCCCATATTTAGCCTTCTAACAGCAACTGAGAGGATATAGGCAACACAGGACATTCAGGAGACCACTTCTACAGACCCATTCTGTAGAAAACTCTGTCCTTGATAAAGCTGAAGGCATCTACTGCTAAAATTAAAGCACATCTTGGGTAAATAAGGTGAATTTCTACCAACCCTTGTGACATGAACAGATCAACAAAATTTTACTGAAAGCCAAGTCATCTGTCATGGTTTAAACCCAGCCACGCAGCTCCTTCATTCACTCAATCCCCCTTTCTTGCCCTCCCCTGCTTCCAGAGGGATGGGGAGGAGAATCAGAAGAATGCAATTCCCACAGGTTGAGATAACAACAGTCCAGCAACTAAGGTATAACACAAATCACTACTGCTACCACCAATAATAATAATGGTAAAGGAAATAACAAGGGAAAAGAATACAGCATCTCACCAACCATCAGCAGATAACTCACGACACCCCACCAACCACCAACCGAATCCCTCCTCCAACACCCCAAATAGCACTAGCCCTTCCGGATCACTCCCAGTTACATCCTGGACATGACGTGGTATGGTATGGAATACCTCTTTGGTCAGTTTGGTCAGGTGTCCTGTCCCTGCTTCCTCCTGGCCTCCCCTCCTTCCTGGCAGAGCATGAGGCTCACAAAGTCCTTGGTCAGAACANAACACCCCACCAACCACCAACCGAATCCCTCCTCCAACACCCCAGATAGCACTAGCCCTTCCGGATCACTCCCAGTTACATCCTGGACATGACGTGGTATGGTATGGAATACCTCTTTGGTCAGTTTGGTCAGGTGTCCTGTCCCTGCTTCCTCCTGGCCTCCCCTCCTTCCTGGCAGAGCATGAGGCTCACAAAGTCCTTGGTCAGAACAAAACATTCAAGCAGTAACTAAAAACATTCCTGTTATCAGTTTTTTTCCCAAGTTGAGTCACAGCACAGCTGCACCAGCTACTAAGAAGGAGAAAAATTGACTGCTATTGCTGAACCCAGGACATTATCCCAGTATAAAAAAAAAAAAAAAAAAAAAAGGGGGGGAGAAATAAAAAAAATAAAAAAGAGATAGCTACTGTGCTATGGGAAATATGTCCAGGGGCCCTACAGGCAGCTATCTCTTGAGCCAGTTTTTACTGGATTTCCTGTATAATTCTAGTTACTTAGTATGTATTAAGTGTCACAGCAGCTATTTATTCTTTTCTGAAAAAAAGTATTTGAATTACATTTTCTGTTTTCCTCATTTATTTTCAAGGTGAGACCAAGTTGAGTGGATTAAACCCTATTATCACATAATTATTATTGTCATGACTTTCTTTGGCTTATTTACTTTCTTTGATAGTGCCAACAAAGTAGCTCTTACATTTTGATTAAATTAATGTGAATAGAAGAGAAGCAACAGAACAGCAGCATGTGCAACACATTATTGCTTTACCATGGGATTTTAGTGACTGGGCTATAGTCCACCAATTTAGAGCTCTAATCTGCCCATACTATATGATATGAAAGTTTGCTTCTATGCATTAAATAAATTGAATGGGACTGACGTAGTTGCAATTTCTTTCATCAGGCTACTGTGATTCAACACCCACCCCCAGCCCTTGGATTCTGCTTCCATTGTCCTACTTTCCTTATTTCCTAGATCCAGCTAAGTGGAGAAATTAAAAGAACCTGTGCAGAGCAGTTTGCATGTTTGTTGAAGTTACAGAGATATTGTAATGAATGAAGCTGAATGCTAAACAGCGTGGTGGAGGACACAGTCTACTGCAGAATCTAGCTGTGTTCAAGAAAAATTTAGGAGCATCCTGATCCTCCACGAGAATAAAGCTAGCTACTAAAGATCTTTCAAACAAAATGAAACAACACAATATTCAACAGTATGTATGGCAATTAGCAAGTGCAAAAAACATCAGCTGGCACTTCAACCAGTCCCTGTGGCTTCAGATTTGGAAGCACCTGGGCAAATCCCATGTGTACATTAGTGCTTTGCTCTTTGGGACACTAAGTTTGATATTCCTGTGATGTTTATACTAGGGAATCATTTATCCTTTGTGGAAAATGGCAGCTCATTAGTCAACTTTAATGCGTTTATAAATATCAAGTTATTATGAAATTTAGGCCTCAGAAAATGAAATATGTTTGAAATATGGCTACCACAATGAAAATGAATGGAAAATGTGGTTCTAAGGAATAGTTATTTACTAAAAGAAAAACACAGCAACCGTGTATCTTCCAACGTTCGTTATCCAATTAACTCATTCTTTCTTCTTTATTCACTGCAAATGTAAAAGATTTAGATGCAGAGTCAAGCTCTGCTAAAGGGACATCCCTGTTTATGCCCTGCATTCTTGGTGTGCTTCCCCCATTTTAGGCTCAGGCTCCATACTTCAAGTGCAGTTGAGATTAATATATAGAATCAACATTCTTCCTATATCTCATTCAAACTTCCTTCTATCCTGGAAAACAGGGGATACACTTTTTAACAAGGCCTGTAGTGACAGGACAGAGGGTAGCAGTTTTAACCTGAAGCAGGGTTGATTTGAAGGTATAAAAGACTGGATATAAGAAATAATTCTTTACAGTAAGGATGGTGAAACAGTGGAACAGGCTTCCCAGGGAAACTGTGGATGTCTCATCCCTGGGACTGTTCAAGGCCAGGTCGGACAGGGCTTTGAGCTTGGAAAAGATATCCCTCCCCATGGCAGAGGAGTTGGACTAAATGAACTTTGCTCCTTTACAACACAAACCACCCTATGATTCTGTGATACTAGGTCTAGCTTTTAATTTGGAGGTGAAGACTTGCACATTATTATTAACAAGGGAGTTTCTAGAATGAAATAGAGATGACCTTGAGAAAAATGGCTGCTATATTATATCAAATCTAAGACACCATGATACATCTTAAACCAGAACAAGGAAAGGACTGATTCACAAGTGGGCCTGATTGCAGCTAAATTAAAAAACCTTACAGGTAAATGTTTTAATCCTCAAGTTACACCTCCTGCATCCCTGAAAATCCAAAGAGGAAAAAGGACAATCATCATTTAGGAATAAATTAGATGTAGCAAATGGAACAAGGATTTAAGGGTAAAATGCAGTAGTAAATTTGAACTAAACATGAAGAAAATAAATAATTTTCTTAACAATGATGCCTATAAGCCAATGGAGGCACTTTTAGGAAAGTGATGAAAAGCCTCTCACTTTGGCAGTGTGCATGGAAATGAGTTTTCAGCGGTGTTTGATGTGTGCTAGAAAGAAATTTGTGAGTCATTGCAAAGTACATTACATGTACTTTGAAGGCCTGAAGAAGATTTTTAAAAATCTATGCCTTCCAGTGAAGTGTAATATCTGCTTCACTTCTAAGTTCTTGATATGGAGATAATCACAAGGATTTTCTGGTGTACCTTTTACCACCACTTTTTGGGCACTGCCATCCCTCCACTTTCCAATCAAGCAAAGAATACACCTATCAACTGTCACGTTGCTCATGCAGTGATCAGTGTTGGGGTGCCTGCACAGCCCACCTTTGGCAAATGGCCTGTTCTGGTAAGACTGTCAGTGTGAGCAGCAGGGATGTGTGTGTGCATGTACATACTGAATACAGAAACCTGTTTTTTTGAACATTCACACAAACCTGATCAGCTGCATTGAATACTAATGGGGGAATTATAAAGAGGTTTTTGATATAAAGAAAGAGTCACTGGGAGTAGTATAAAAGGAACATGAATATTTGTAACTGGAGGGAGAGACTTTGCAGCGGAAGAGGTAGAAGTGAAACTCAGCACTGCCAAAAGTCACCTTGTCCTGTCCCTTCCAGGCCAGAGGGAGCAGCATCTCTGTTCAACACCATCAGGGTCCTGCCACCAGTCAGTGGCTGTTCCCACAGGCTATGGATAGAAGTAGGGACTCACTCCAGGTGTGTGTAAACAACCTAATGGGGCCCTTTCACATCAGTGTGTGTGCATTAGTAGATTGTAGGGGGTGGGAGGGGTATAAAGAAGTTGGGCTTCCATGTCTATCATAGGAGCAGAATGCAAGCAGGGCAGCCCTTATGCCCAGGATGGTGGGAGTTTCTGATAGCCCACATGTCCTACAGTGGAAACAAGCTGTGAATGTAATCGTGTGTGTGTGTATGTGATATGAACTTTAGTTACAGAATAATGTTTTGGAAATTGTTGGGGGTTTATTATTCTCATTCATATTCTTATTCTTACTATTATTATTATAGTTGTTATTGTTATTATTCTTATTATGTTTTGTTTGTGATTATTTGTTTTGCAAGCGGCTAATATTGCAGATTATCTATCTTATTAGTGATATCAGTCCTGAATGCATTGTTCCGTCATTGTCAGTTATTTGCAAGTTGTTAAGAAATCAATGAATTGCTCTGATCCTGATTTGATTTAGACTTTATGAAATTAACAATTTTCCCTTGTGACTATCAGAAAGCATTAGAAGAATTACTACTGGCCAAAGGAAAACCTGTAAAATTTGAAGATTTAAAAAATCTATTCTTAATGACTCAAATAATTGCTTACATCATATTATTCCTGCTAACAGTCTGAAAAAGTGATGTATAACACCAGAAAATAGATTAGGATATATAGGATAGCTTTGTGTTACTTATTCTCTGAAGGTTTTTGAAACTTTTTCATGAGAGATATTGACCTATGAATGCCAAAATAGCAATCCATCAGATTTTGGCAAAGATACCAGTTTATACACAGATACAGTATGAGGCATGGCTGCTAAAAGATACCACTATTCTGGTTTATACAGTCAGATAAGTTTCTCCTTAACAGAAAAATGGGTTTAAATTCTGTGGTCACAAAAAAAAAAAATAGATGTTTTCTTTCAATCTTTTTGTTATAGATTTTTTGCAGAGAGAAACTGTAAAGCATTAGATATAAAGAGGATGCATGAGTTTGCAAGAAGTCTCAGGACACCTTTCAGTCAATATAAATTGGCCCTGCTAAATGAAATCTAGTGTCATTTCACATCATTCTGTGAAATTTTATGCTATGACTCTGTATAATAAATTGTAACAATATGAAATCATTCATCTAAAGGATTCCACTGGGAAATTCATTTTTCCATTTTCTCTACCTTTTGACTGTATGTAGTGATCTTAGAAAAGTCTTGTTTGCAAATGACATAAAACTGGAGATATGCTTGGAAGGCATTTTCATATGAAAGAAAAGAAGAAGGAGCTCATATGTCTATAGAAGTCTGTGCGAAATCCGTGCATAAACTGAGAGCAGTATCACATATTCAGGTAATTGTCTTCAGAGCACCACACATTTCTTGTAAGAATGAAATAATTTGCTTGCAAATGACTCAGTGAGGGAGGCTTCCATAAAAATCATACTCTGTTAAAAAAAATAATCATGAAATATCTAAAAAGAAGTTGTGAGAAGTAATCATCAAGATATCATTTCAATGCCATCTGTCTAACTTTCCAGTGCCTGATGCACTCCACAGTGGAATGAACTCAAGTGACTGGTTTATCACTCAAAACTGGGAGCATTTCCTTCAAATTTTATTCAATTTGTTTGGTTTGGGGTATTTTTTAATGTTTTTCAACTGTGTAAAATCTATGAAATCCAGGAAATCATTTGAAATGTTACCAATTTCTACTGGACAGCAGAATGTTATCATTCGAACTAACAACACAAAAACAAAACCCACCTCTCTTCACTCAAAGATTCAGTATGTTTATTTTGAAAAGCTGGGTCTTGTTCCACTTCACCAGAAATATTTAGCTCACTAGGATTTACAAAAACAACTGCTTGCAAAAAGACTCAGAGGTATAGGATTTCATGCGGTGTGAGTGCATGCTTTGCAATATAAATATGCAAAGAAGCCACTTAGGGTTTAAGAAAAAGGAGAATCTGGGTCACAGCCAGAGCACACAGTGGCACCAAGCTGAAAGGGTCTCATCCTGTTCCAGATTATTCATGATCAGCTTACTGTGTATCATTAGTTTAACTGCAAGACAGGAATCCAATAAGATTTTCAGCAGGTTTAGTAAGCACTCAGAAAGTGGAACTGAACAGAAGCTTTTTTTTTTCTCCAGAAGTTGTTTTAATTTTAAACACAATATTGTGGTGAAAAAAATTGTCTATTTTTATTGGAATACAAAATTTTATTTCATTTTTTAGAAGCTTGAAGCAGAAATTGATATATATTTCCTTTGAGGAATGATGGCATATGTGCACATAGAGTGTTTTAAAGTCACTTCTCTTTATTTTTTTTACATTTAATGTAGTCCCTCTTTTTCATATCATAAAATTACAGACCAACACAGATGGTAAGAGACCTCAGGAGGTCTCTGATACAGGCTCATGTTGAAAACATCATTAGAAATTAGATCAGACCAAGCTACACAGGGCTTTTTCTTGAAAGACCTCCAAGGATGGAGGCTGCACAAGCTTCCTGGACCACCTGTAGGGGATGCTGTTGCTAATGCAGCTGGGGGTGCTGCCAGGGCATGCTGCTGGTTCATGTTTGGGTTAGTGCCAGGCAGGACCCCAGAGCCTTTTCCACAGTTTTCCCCCACAGTACACAGCCTGTAGCTGCCAAGGGTCTTTCCTTCCAGGGGCAGGATTTAGCATCTGTTCCATTACATAAGATCTTTGTGTATTCATCCCTCTGACTCACTGAGTTTCTTCTGCACAGCAACCCTGCCCTTGAGCATATCCACTCTATATCCTTCTGCCCTCTCCAATTCAGGTCACCTGCAGACTTTGTAAGTTTGCAGATACATGTCACCACCCAGGTTGCTCACGAAAGTATTAAGCTGGACAAATCCCTTCTGGTTCCCTTTTTTTCTTATTGCACTTCTTTTAAAGTTGTTTTCTCAAACATTAAAGTGAGGGGAAAAAAAGATGTTTCCATACTTTCATTGCTTATGGGGTTTTTTGCTTCTTTGTTGTTACCTATTTTCCTCCCTTTTTCACTTGTAATAAAAGGTGAGAAGTAGAACGGATAGTAAAAGGAATAAAAAAATAATAAAAATAAAGTCTTGACATGGAAAACCAAGGCTTTTATTAAAAAACATTTATGATATGAAATGCAAATGGATAGAAAAAAAAGCCTTGCAAAATGAAAGACATTTTGATATGATTTTTCAAGTCAAACTTTTTTCTATTCCTATTTCTCCCAAAATAACATATATTGCCCCTCTAAAAAACACATTTTAAACACACTAGGTTTATATTTACACAGAGTTGATTAAATTGAGCAAGGAGCCAGCTACAACCAGAATAACTAAAGGCCTCAAACTCTCATGCAATTACTCTGGATCAATGATTGTGATAAAGGCAGAAAATTATAACCCAACTAATGAAACACCTTTGATATATTTTCTGTTGGATGGAAAAATGCTTTACATACTGTACAAATGGGGGATATGGTCCTGTTGTCATTGCCAAAGAATTAGCACAGAATAAAACAAATGAGCCAAGCAATAATGTTACTGAACCTTTTGTAACCAGGGAATGTGCAAGCAATTATTTCATCTAAATATGACAAGACAAAATTGCATTTAAACTGTGCTGCCAATAAACATAGCATAATTTTGTTCCAGGACTGGTGCCTCAGGCAAGGCCTGTGTGATTCAGAGTGGAAAAGTTTCTAAACATTTTTGGAATTCATTAATCCTGATTTTCTGGTATCTCTCCTGATAGATTAAAGGCCTAAGAGGATTCTTCAAACCTCCTCTTTGATGCCAAAGCTGTACTCTGAGTCCCAGAATCACAGAACAACCCAGGATGGTGGGGACCCCCAGAGAATAACTGGTCTGGTTGTTGATTAATAGTAGGGTCTTACTCCAGGTTACCTGTGGCCCTGGCAAGACAAATACAAATATTTTTAGTGAAAGAGATCTCACCAGTTCTCCAAGTAACTTATTGATATGTTTAATTATTCACAATTATTTCATGTATTTAGATAGAATTTGTCCCTGTGCACATCCTCTTTTTATGGGCATCCTTGTGAAGGAAATAGCTCCTCTTTCTCTGTAGCTACTTTTTAGGTATTATCAGGCTGTGATTAGGTCTCAAGTGAGCTTTTCCTTCTCTAGGCTGAATGGTCCCATTTTTTTTCAAATTTTACTCATATGTTTAGTTTTCCAGACATCTTGGCAGATCTCTGTCATGTCTCTCTAACTAAGGCTGGACCAAAACTGGACACTTTATTGTATGTGTGGCCTAAATAATCACACCTTTTCATCTGCTAGATGATATTCTTACTGATACACCAGCCAAATGCACAGTTTCCCTTCATTGCTGTAAGGGAACACAGCTGACTTGTGTTCAGCTTGCTCTCCACCACCCCTCCAGGTCTTTTCCAGCAGATCCAAATCCCAGGCATTGATCTCCCAGGTGGTACTTCTTCTTGGGATTATTCTAAAACAAGCACAGGGAATGGAAAGATAGNACAGCTGACTTGTGTTCAGCTTGCTCTCCACCACCCCTCCAGGTCTTTTCCAGCAGATCCAAATCCCAGGCATTGATCTCCCAGGTGGTACTTCTTCTTGGGATTATTCTAAAACAAGCACAGGACTTTACATTTCTTCTTGTTAGACATCATGCGTTTGCACGATTTGCAGGTCTTCCCGCTTGTTAATGTATCCCTGTATGGTGGCTCTATCTTCTGAGCTATCCACTTCTTCTCCCAGTTTGGTAAACACTTACTTGGTAATGGAACAGAAGTCAAGCTGCATTACCAGTTTCACCTACCCAATGTGGTTCAGATTTGAAAATCTAAATAAAAAAATATATTCTTAATAAATTGTTTTCAATTGGGAAAATATGAGCAAAGAGCATAAAAAAAAAAAAAATTATACAGTTATTTTGAGGAAACAGCATGGAAAACCTGAAGACTATTTTGAAAGCATTTGGCAGAATTTTAGAACTATGCAATGCTTTCTTCCATGCAAAAGATAATAGTAGATTAATAATACAGAAAACAGAATAAAGGCACATAAAATTCCTATTTGTAAGCAGTTATAACATTGTTATGTCAATTAGCCTACCTCACAAAAAAAAAAATGCCCTTTTTAAGAAGCAGATAATATGCCATAGAATTAACAGAGGAGAGAACCAAAACTGCAATACTATTATTTCCTCCAGTTGGTGGAGAAATGGCTATGCAAGTATCTCTGTCCTAAGCAATGACTGCATTGTATTTATATTTATAATGACAGTTGATTGTATCACACACAGCTTTGCTGACAGAAGAGGAAGGAATTCACACAGAGGAAAGGTCACTGTTCTTACCTCTGCACTTGCAAAAGCAGATGTTAAAGTATGAGCTGTAGAAGTTCACAGTGCCTAGCTCAAATAGATGTGGAAGGCCCTGTTCTCCAACCAGCGGAGTAACATGTTCTGTTTGGAATCAGGAGCTTCAGACATCGCCCTGGCACACCTGACAGCCAACATTAGCTTCTTTCATGATTACTACACCTGTATCTTTCAATACATTGTGTTCTATGACCTTTCCAGGCCAAAATAATTGTATAACTGAAATATGGCAGATAAGAATGAATTATGTCAGCATACATTAATTAGAATTCTAAAATTTAGGCAACCTGTTTGTACTTGGAAAACACTTCAGCTTTGGATGTTGCTATCTTCTTGGTCAAGTGGCTTTAGAATCATAGAGTCATAGAATCATGGAATAGTTAGGGTTGGAAAGGACCTTAAGATCATCTGGTTCTAAACCCTCCGCCATAATTGGGGACACCTCACACTAAACCATGCTATTCGAGGCTTCTTCCAACCTGGCCTTAAACACTGCCACGGATGAAGCACTCACAACTTCCTTGGGCATACCATTCCAGTGCCTCACCACCCTCACAGGAAAGAATTTCTTCCTTAGATCCAATCTAAACCTCCCCTGTTTAAGTTTGAACCCATTACCCCTTGTCCTGTCACTACAGTCCCTAATGAAGAGCCCCTCCCCAGCATCCCTATAGGCCCCCTTCAGATACTGGAAGGCTGCTATGAGGTCTCCACACAGCCTTCTCTTCCCCAGGCTAAACAACCACAACTTTCTCAGCCTGTCTTCGTATGGGAGATGCTCCAGTCCCCTGATCATCCTTGTGGCCCTTCTCTGCACTTGTTCCAACAGCTCCATGTCCTTTTTATATTGAGGACACCAGAACTCCACACAATATTCCAGGTGAGGTCTCACGAGAGCAGAGTAGAAGGGCAGGATCACCTCCTTCGACCAGCGGGTCACGCTCATTTTGGTACAGCCCAGGAGATGATTGGCTTTCTGGGCTGCAAGTGCACACCGAAGCTGGCTCATGTTCATTTTTCTCATTGACCAC
>NDXB01008680.1:0-19334 GCA_002631895.1 Agapornis roseicollis
GGTGGGGGGGCGGAAAGGGAAGGAAGGCATCAGTGTTAGAAATCAGTGACTATGACACTGGTGAACTGCACTTTGAGGGAGTTGGGGGAGTAGACTCAAATGAAGGAGATGTTTGGGGAGTATCTGATGCACACTGTGCTCGTGATATACAGAGGATAAAACCACCCTGATGCTTCTTGATGTCTCTTCTGAATCTCTCTGGGCTTTTTAATGAAAAACAGCAAGTAGCAATAACAAGGGCTAAAGAAACAAGATGTTTTTTAGTGCAGCTACTTGTTTCTCTGCTATTAAGTGAAACACAAGGCAGCAGATCCAGAACAGCTCCAGGACCTTGTTTTGGTGGGGTGGGAATTTTCCTGTATGGACTCGTGCTCTGCTGTGCTATTCATCCTCAGAGACAGAGAACAGGACCTGGCCTATTGTAGTTACTAGAACAGATGTAGCCTTAGAGACTGTAACATAATTCTGGAAAGATACTGCCATATTTTGGGGGGAAGAGATGATTATTCTATCTTTTATGAACACGAATACTGACAATTTTGGAATGGTTAGGGTTTTTTACTTACAACTCAAAGGCCAAATAGGGTTTGCAGGTTTTCATAAAGCCTTCTGATTTACAATTCCTGGTTTGCAAGGTGCCAAACACCCTTTGACTGTCATTCAGTTGATCAAAACACTTAGCAACTGCTAGAACTGAGAGCTTTTTGTTGCGTGGGCCCTTCCCAGAAAAGCCTATGAAGGCCAGAATTAACAGAATCAGCCACAAATTATGAAATATGTGCTCCTGAAAAGAGATGATTATTTTTTGCTTCAGGAACAAATAGACAAAAATTAGATTTAAAGGGAAATTGAGATAAAATGTATTAAATCTGAAGAAGTAAAACTAGTTTATGTTCTAATGAAAACTTATTGATAATTTCATTATTTTTTACTTACTGGACTTTAAAAAAATATGTATTTTTTAACAGATTCTGGAGTTGAATAGGTTGGTTGAGTATTAATTTGAAATTGAAAATGTAGACCAATACATATATATATGGCATATATGGAAATGCAGAGGTCTGCACCTGGGACAGAAGAACCCTATATACAGTACAGGCTAGGGACTGACTGGGATGACAGCATTTTGCAGAAGAGGACTTGGGTGGCCTCTTGGACAAGAATTTGCAGTTTGCAATGTGCCATTGCACATTCTAGAGCATCCTGGCTTATATAAGCAGGACTCGGCTCTCAGGCTGAGGGATGTAACCATTTCCTTCTATCCAACAAGCCTTGGAATTTTATGTCCAGTTTGGGGTTTCTCAGTAGAAGACACTGACATACTGGTGGAATTCCAGTGGAAGGTCATCAAGATGATGAATGAACTGATGTATGAGGTATAATGAGAGGGAGAACTAAGTTTATCAATTTTAGAAAAAGAAGGCTAAGGGGAAAATCTCACTGCTCTCCCCATCTACCTCAGGGCAGGGTATAGAGAGTGTGGAAGCAAACTTTTCTTAGAGTTGGACAGCAACAGGACAGGGTATAATAGCTTTTACCTGAAAAAGGGTATATTTAGATCAGATATTAGGAAGAAGTTCTTTCTTGTGAGGGTGGTGAGGCCCTGGCACAGGTTGCCCAGAGAAGCTGTGGCTGCCCCATCCCTGGCAGCGTTCAAGGCCAGGTTGGACAGGGCTTTGATCAGCCTGGTCTAGTGGAAGGTGTCCCTGCCCATGGCAGGGGGATTTGGAACTGGATGATTTTAAGGTCCTTTCCAACCCAAACCATTCTATGCTTCTATGACAAGATGCGGTGAATGCAAAACACAACATCAGATACCTCCATTAGAAATTAGGAAATAAATACTCACCTGGAGAGTGGTCAAACACTGAAATGGGTCTAAAGATGTGAAATCTCCATCCTTGGTGATGTTCAAATTCAATGGGACAGAACTGTGAGTGATCTAACTTTGTGATCTAACTTTGGAGTTGGTCCTTCTTTAACTGGGGTTAGACTAAGAGATCTCCAGAGGTCCCTTCTGACCTAAATCACTCTTGTATTCCAGCCTAGATTCTGATTCTGCAGTCTTCAAGCACATTGGCTGAATGCACCAGGTTCTAGAGGTGACTGAATGTTGTTATTTTTAAGGACAAAATGCTGTTTATTTTGCACAGATTTGTAAGACCATTGATTTCCCCAGAACTTTGGATATTTATAAAGTGTGTGGAAGGCTGGGATCTGTAGCAAGTGAGTAATGTTTGTGGAATGATCACATCTATGAAAATCTCTGAGGAAAGGATCTGCACTACAGAGTCAGGGTTATCTGACATCCTCTTTCTTCCTACATCAGTGAGGATGTGGCAGGACTTCCCAGATTTAGCAGGGTTCTCTCTAGTAGAGACTGCTTGCTACAAAATACCATTTACTGGAGGTACTTTCTAATTCAAAATATGTAGCTGATGGTTGGAGGTCAGGAGGGAGTTCCTAACATTATCAGTGCCACTGCCTACATGCACATCCAAGCAGTATCTGCTCTTGTGGACAGGGTGAATGGACTTACATTGTGTGTCCACATGCAGATCTTTTGAACCTCTGTACTTAGAACTGGAAGAAAAGACAGAGGAGATGGCTCAGGAGGTGCTTTTGCCGGGCATACTTAATGAATGAATGAGAGAGAATTTCAGTCTACAGGGTAGGTGGAGCTGCTAGGCTAAACAAGGAGTAAGGGAACTCATATATTCACTGTATATATACACCAAGGCTGGAAGCTCTGCTCAGTTGCCAGCCAGACTGCTCAGTAAATGTGTATCTAATGTGTCAAAGCAATTTCTAAAACTCAGGTAATCATCACTTAGGTTTCATTTAACATTCATCAGCTCCAGCTCACACTAACTACATCCAGGCATGCTTTATGAACACATTTGCAGACATCCTTCTCCTCTCCTGTAACAACGAAACAATCACAGTCAAAATGCACAGACCATGAGGTTGTGCTCACACCCTCAGAGCCCATCCACACTTCTGATCTCACTCTAGTCTCCCAAGCTCAAAACCTTCAGAGATGGCAAGTATCAGCACTGTGATGGACTCTCATGATAGCTCACCTCTGGCTCAGTGTCCTGTGGTGTTAGGACTGTAGTTTTGGGAGCAGAGAGGGGGAATGCTGAATCAGAGCTCTTCATGGACAGCAACAGCTTTTATGGAACTCATCTCTACCTAATTCATCCCACAAAAACTGTCTCAGGTGCAGGGTAGCAGCTCTAGTTGTGAAGAAGACTGAGTGATTCCCTCCCTCTCCAGTGGTCCAGGAGAGCATACGTTTGGGACATCAAGGGGTTCAAAGCATCACAGTTCAACTAGGGGCTTGAATCATGATGCTTTATATCTTACATAAGCATTTTCATTGCTAAGTAGCTGGCTATTCTGAGTAGCTATATCTCTCAGACCTCTTATGTTGCAGCTGGTTAACAATCATGTATTTACTGCAGCAGGGACTTACCTGAGGTTTTCTAACACCTCACTGCATCTGAAGGGTGGAGACAGCCTTTCTCTACCAATAACATGTAATTACTTACTGCAAAGTGGAGTGATTCCTAGTGACTGAGAGGCAGAGATTAATCCTGCCCTGTGTTAGTAGGACACAGCAGGATTGTGGAGTACAACAGAGTGGGAGCAAAGAGGACCTGAGTGTCTCGCATCCCCAGAGTGCTCCAGTGACTGACCTGTTTGCTAAACTGGGTTCTCTTGCTCCAGGTGCTTATGAGGAGCTTGCAAAATTCTTCCTGTCTTGGGGCTGAAATTAAAAAAGTGAGTCAAAATGGTGCTGGCTTTTTATTTGTAAGGCTGGAAAATTAATCCTCATCCAGCTTTTAACAGCAGGTCTCATTTGGTTTAGCACATGCAAGCTTTCCTTTAGGAATTGTCACCAATTGTATGACTTCAGTGACATAACTGAAGTGTTGTTTAATTCTGCAATAGGAACAAAGCAGAGCAACGACAAAAGCTGCTCAACACGTTCAAGCCTCTTTGAATATCCACCTTTTCTAGAGCACAGTCCTCTCTTGTGTAAACT
Source organism: Agapornis roseicollis (assembly GCA_002631895.1). NCBI lineage: Eukaryota > Metazoa > Chordata > Aves > Psittaciformes > Psittacidae > Agapornis > Agapornis roseicollis. Next base: position 4,052 of record NDXB01008680.1, read on the forward strand.
CCGTGGTGTCTCAGTCCTTGTATCACAATCTATTACACAGCCAGCCTAAAGGGAGGATGGACTCTGCTACCTTGCATTAATGGTGTATGTCTCAGTGAATGGACTGCCAGGAGTGTCTGTCTTCTGCCCAACATGATCTAACTCCTGCCGGAATTAAACCTTTCATTCTTGCATAGCCAAAAACATGTCCATAGTCAAAGAACGAGAGGGCACGTAACTTAATAAAGTCTTAGGGCAACTCCCACATCATTCACTGCTGCAGTTAAAGCTGCACTCTGTGTACATAAAAAATGTAAATAATTTTATTACATCTTTTGTACCTTAAGGGACAACATAAATCATCTGTGTAATTTCAGGAGAGCCAGCAGAGCTATGCTAAGGTGTCATATTGGCTTTTAGTCAAAGGTGCTTTACAGTGAGTAGTTATGGCAGCAAGGCAATAACTCGGAGCCTGCCTCAGGGGTGCTGCCCTCATAATGCATCCACAGTTTTCATTTATTACTCTGGTGATAGAAAATACTTAACACATATATACTCCAACACCTGTGATCTTTGCTGTGGTCAGTCCCTGAGAAGTAAGCCTTTCTCTGAACTCTGATGGGCTTGGTCTCTGCAGGTTGCTTATAAACCACAATAGAAAATTATCCATATTTCTGATGAAAAAAAGCTTAAAAATGCCAAAATACACTATGCTTCTGGGAGTATGTGGTATTGTGCAGTTCTGTGAATCATCCAGAATAGCAGGCCTATAGAAAAATAAGAAGAAATTGTGCGTGGGAAGACAAGGTAGCTAACTTAATACATGAGCTTTGGCAATCAATGTTGCCAATGCAAACTATCAAGACTCTGCCAAGGAGACAGATGGCACAGTGACAGCAAATGGATGGATCTCTAAAACTCAATTACCATTTCAGTTCAGACCCTTTTTCCATATGCCAAGTTTTGGAAGAAATTTGTTTATCTTGAGCTTTATGCATTTTGGCAGATGATTTGCATAGGTGTGAAGCTATAGGGAAGGCTGTGATCATGCTAGGCTGAACATGGGTTTTTCTGTTGTATGGTGTTTTCCAGGTTACCTGTTTCCTTGCAGATTGTAGGTTTCTGAACTTTTATTTACATAAAATCATCCATAATCTGGAAATGTTATTTCAGGACTCCAGAGGCAAAACATTTGAAGATCCATTTACCAGAACAAGAACAGAAATCACTCTAAACAGTTTTCTGGACCAGCAGTTCTTTAACCGTTTTTCTTGCACTTCCTTCCATCTTCACTCTGCTCCCTTTGGCTCCTTGGCAGTGTGTTCCCATTTCCATGCCTTCCTTGGTTGGAGTACCTTATTCCCAAACCTTTACTGACATTCAAGACCAGTTTTGTTACTGCAACTGACTGCCAATATGTGCAAAAATGAGGCCACCAATGTCCATTATAAGGGGATATCTTTCCTTTTATTCCACTTCAGCAGCCTGATTTCTTCATAGGCCTTTGGTTGCTGCCTTCATCCCTGAAGATTTCTGAACAGCCACAGCCACATCCCTGCCTGCCACAGGAAGCACTGGCACAGTTGTACAGCTTTCTCAGCTTGGGTACTGCCGAAGAGTTTCTCAGATTCATATTCACATGCTGTTTTCTTCCAGCTGTGGAGCATTTTCCTCCTCCTGATTATCTGGTGTATGTGTATGTTTCCATGCCCCTGCCTGCCCAGTTCATGTAGATCAACAGTACTGCTGTTAAATTGTGGAAAAATTTCCAGTATTTTCAAGCCATGCAACATGGCAGGTGATTAGTGAAAATGGGAAAGCTGTGGAATTTTACTTATCTATATCTCGTATCTCTGTTGCTGTTTAAGAGAGCAAGAGGCTCATTAAAATGCAAGGAATTATTTACAAGTCAAAGGAATTACAAGAAGAAGTCAAACGGTAGGACATGACCACACATTTTCTTTCTGCAACTAAAATGAGTCTGCTCCCATGCCTGCACAAGAAAAGTGTTTGCAGACATCTCCTGTAGCTGACAAAAAGCTTGCCTCTTGATCACCGTCAAGACAGCAAATTTCTCCAGCTATTTGAACAGAGACAGCTGTTTTTAAAGCACCCCAAACATCATTTCTCTCCTAGAACCTGGCAGTATGATGTTACAAGTATTTTATTTTGGTTCTTTCTAGCGCAGCAGGAACCTGATCGAGCAGTGTCTTCTTGCTACTGCTATAAAATTTTCTGAGCCCATAGGATGAAGTGGTTGTATAAATGTGTCTAAATGTCTCTCTGTTTTTCACAAGGACGTTTATTAGTAGCATCATTAGTTTGGAAAGCCAGTATTCACTACTTTGACAGCAAAATTGTCTAGCTAGGCATTTTATTATAAAATAGCTTATTTTTTTTGTCTGTCTGCTGGTCTGTGAGTCAGGGTTGGTAGGCTGTAACTCAGAGGTGGTGGCCCAATGGTCTGTGACCTGCAGCAGGTCACCAGCAATTCATGTTCAGCTCCCACACTGGGGAAATCATGCGTGACAGTGGGAATATGCTTGTGCAAGAGCTAGTGGTGGGAAAACTGATCCAGCAAGAGCAGCTGAGGCCAGGATCTGTGAATTACTGCAGGGTACTGCTGTGTGACTGCCCTGCTTTGCCCTTCAGTGAAGGCACCAGGCTTAGAGGGAGCTGGTAGCATCTGCTGGTAGCATCTGAGTTTCTACCTTCTTTTTGGAGCCTTCCCTTCCACCTTCCTAAATGTGCCTCCAGGTAGATACAGTGTATCATGTAGTTCTTGTCCCTGGCCAGATTTTAGTATGTGCCCTGAAAGGCAAGGGACCTGCCTGGCCTTGTTAAGATGGTGGCCCCTGCAAGTTCCTTGTCACAGAATCACCGAATGGTTTGGGTTGGATGGGACCTTAAAGCTCATCCAGTTCCACAGGCAGGGATACCTTCCTCTAGACCAGATTGCTTCAAGCTCCATCCAACCTGGCCTTGAACACTGCCAGGGATGAGGCAGCCACAGCTTCTCTGGGCAATCTGTGCTAATGCCTCACCACCCTCACAGTAAGGAATTTCTTTCTAATATCTAATCTAAATCTTCGCTCTGTCAGTTTAAAGCCATGTCCCCTTGTCCTATCACTACTTGCTCTTATAAAAAGACACTTTTTGTTTGTATTTTTTTTTCTGTGGTTCCTTTTTCTATCTTCTCTGTGGCTACCTTTTACTTTCAAGTTTCGACTGTATGACAGTGGCCTTGAACTCAGCTGCTAAGGGAACAAAAAACATGCGTTTCCTATCAGAAGTTCAGCATAGATTTAGTAAAAGTCTTTAATTCTGATACCACTGAATTATTGAGGATCTCATATGAACAAACTTCATGGGATATCTTTATTAAAGAAAGTCTTGACCACGTGTACATCAGATGCTTCATGTATTACTGTAAAAGCATTTTGGAAAGAAAAGAAATCACAGTCTTTTCTAAAAGGACTCCTCATCTGACCTGATACATCTTCAGAGCTTTCTGGGCAGACTGTCAGTGTCCTTCTTCCTCCACACATTTGAACCATCTTCACTGCTTGCTAATGCCTTTCCTTTCTTCTCTCCTTTATTGATCACTAGTATAGTTAACATGGTCAGCTTTTAAAGCATCACCACTAGCAACTGACTTGGCAGTTGGATTATAGATAAAATTTTGTAACTGCAACCAATAATTCAATAGAAAAATATAAAACCCCACATTTAACATCTTCATGTTTTAAAGCCTTTCATCCAGCATTCACACATCTCCCGCCCATTTGCTTTGACTCCTAACACTATTCTAAGTCTTGCAGAGCTGCCCACAAACACATCTACTCCCCATCCCTTCTGTTTTGGTCACACTCCAGCCACTGTGGCTTCTGGTGCTTTGTCCTTCTCCTGCCATCATCCATTCTGCAGCACAGCCACACCTCAATGAAGTCTGTAAGTGGAGTCCAGCCTTGATACGTTGTGAGGAAGATGCACAGTGACAAACGGTCTCTGCCACAGTGCATGTTCTCCATTAAAAGGAGATTTTCTTACAGCTTTCCTATTATTATGGCAGCTGTAACTGCAAGGAATCATAAATCCTGATGTCCTTGCCCCACATAATCCCTCCTGCCCAGTGAGAAGCATGGCCCATTAAACATTGCGTTACAGCCTCAGATTAATGGCAAGTGTTGCAAAAGAACACCATGGGTCATGGAGAATCACGGGGGGCGGGGGGGGGGTGTGTGTGTGAGAAGGGGGGGTCATTAGGGTGCATCTTGCAAACAATTACTGCTAAAGACCCAGCTAGACTATTTTACACAGGTGAGGTTTAGCACAAGGGCTTGGATTGTGAGAAGTCAGCCATCAATATGCCTAGCATTTCGTATAAAAATATATGGCAGCTCCTTTCTATAAGCATCAGTGAAACAGGTGAGGAAATAGATTTTCTTAAGCAGTCTATGGCTCTGGGACTTTTCCATTCATTTCAGAGAGGATTACTGTTTTAAAATGTAGTCAGATTTTTTTTTTTTTGTATAAAACTGAAATTTCTAAACCATTGATACCTAAACCCTCTGGACTGCTCAGTAAATCTCAGAAAGACATCCCTCCCTGAATCAAGCTTTCCTTTCTTTATATGAATAATAAGACTCCTATAGTAGCTTTTTACCCTCTATCCTTCAGAGTGAAGAGAGACCTGGGTGAACTTTTGATGTACAAAACCAAGACCAAGCAGTCTCTAAGGTATGTCCAGTGAGCAGTCAAGTCAGCCTATTATGAAAAATTACCCTCTGCAAATTGATATACAGTAAATGATGACATACATGCTTCTGTTCTTGTCAGCTTATATGCAAAGAGGGTTAGGTTAGATTCATCTCCCTGCATAGGTCTCTTCCTTCCCTTGCCCAGAGCTAGAACAGAAGCATACACACAAAACCAGTGAGGGTATGTAACCTTTTGATATTTGCCAACTGGATTATTTATGAGTGTGTGAGTTGACTCCCAGCATGTAGGAGAACCATGTGGCAGCCAGGCTTTTCTGGGGAGGGTGGATCTTCGTGTATCCTGTGATGCACCTAAATATTTGCATCAGTTAGATCCCAGTTTGATGCTTTTATCATTTAATCATTATGAGCACTGTATGAATCATAAATTATGATCATGTACATGTAAAGCATAAAATGTGTAGAGCACTACAATCCAATAGTATATGTGTTAGCCATGGGAATGTGCCCAGTAGGTCATTTTTCACATGGATTTATTTCAGGAATGCATCCTCATTCACAGCTGTGTTTGATTACAAGTATGTGCTTTAGTCCTATCAAAATGAATAGGGTTTGAGGATATGCTTAAAGCTAAGAATGTGATTTTGGAGCATCCCCAACTCACAGAAAAAGCTTTGGAAAATTGTCACAAAACACAGGATGGAAAAAGCTTAGACTGTAAAGAAATGTAACTATGGAAATGTCCCTTCCCTTTCCAGAATAAAAGAATAAAAATGTAGCCAGTTCTCTAAGTATGACTGCAAGCAACACTAAAGAAATACATTTAAACAAGTTAAATCAATTGATGGCTATCCAGCCACAGAGAAAAATAATGTAATTGTAACTGTGAACAGCAAAATGGTTCTGCCTAATAGTTAAACATCAGTAAGCGCCACTGTGTCTAATAAAATGCAGGTCTCATTATCTGTTTGTTATGTGCATCATGAGATAACTATTCAAGTTGAAAAGTATAAAAATTTGATTTAATTCACTGACATTTTGGGTACAAGAGGGTCAGATTGGTCTTGTAACAAACAACAGCTTGGGGCATATGGAAAGGAGTGTAATTGAAGATAAGGCTTTAGCAAGATGAGTGCAAAATGTAATAGAGTTCAAGGATATATTAAACAAATGTATCCCGGTCTTCACACTGTAATCACCTACGTGTGCCATAAGGCAAACAGCAAATGTAATTGACTCCCTGAAGGAAGATCATTACAGCTTTGGTGCTTGCTGCCTCGTGCCATGATTTCTTCTATTTGCAACACTGAGAATTCAGACTTGGCAAGTCCTGGATCCCTGAGGCTGCTCTAATTTATATAGGGAACTCAGCAAGCTCTAAATAAACCCAGAGAAGTTTTCAGTGGCTTCTCAGAAGGTTAAACCTGTATCTGTGACACCACAGTGTCATAGATTAAAAATGACCAACACTGACATGAATATGGCAGAAGCCTCAGTGGTGAAGGAGTAGGACAGTCCTTTAGGGAGGAGGATGGTCCTTTAAGCACGTAGGAGAGCTACCAAGTTAAGGCTGTAGTATGCCAAAATCAAAAGAAACAGCTTCTTCATAGCATGCTCTATTGGAGAGGTTCAATGTGATCACATTCTCTGGTGTGTGGTATGGCAGTTGCCCCTTATCCCCAATCCCTGCGCAGTTTCAACCACATCCGACCAGGCTGTAGAGGCATCAGGAATATGGTAGGGGTAAAAGAACTTACTAGACACTGAAGGACCCATACTGTGAACTTAAACCTTACCTGGCCTCAGCCAGTTCACAGAGGAGTTATACCTTGAGATATAAATTGATCGTAAGCTTTCCTGATTCAGAGAACTATTTGTTCATATCTGAAGAGGTTCAGCGTATCACAGAGCATATCTTTCAAGTAACCAAAATATTTAGGGACTTACAGGGCCTTTACTTCCCCAAAATCCTCCTGGAAGCAAAAAACCAGAGAGTCAGAGCCATGACTGGCCTGAAAGTATCAGCAGTATGCCTGTGTTCGTTGTGAGCTTAGCTGTATTGAGAGAAGTCTTGACAATAAGACCTATTTTTTTGAATCCCAGCTTCTGGTTAGTACTGCGTAGTTGAGATCATTAAAACAGACTTACTCTACATACAAAATCGATAGTTCTACCTTTTTTCTTTTTTTGCATTGAAGGCTTGCAGCAAATTAGGGACTTTAATAAATGTGTTACTTCATAATGTTTTCTGCTTGGCATACTAAAGAGGCAGAGGGTTCTAGATATCAATCTCTAATTAATTAAGCTGGCTTCAGGGCCATGTTAAAATTATTGATCAGCTAAGTACAGCAGTGGATTCTTCATCTCTTGATGTTTTCAGATCAAGATTCAATATATTTCAGGAAGCTTCATTTTGATTAACCAGTCAGTCAAGATACTCAGCTCAGAGCAAAAGTATTTTGGATGAGACTTAAGGGCAAACTATAAGAAAGGCTGACCAGAAGATGGTTTATTCTGTCCTCAAGGCTGTTACCAGAATGCTGTCAGGACATATTTTCAAGAATGTTGGTGTATATTGTTTCATTTGAAAATATATGAGAAATAGATATCAGGTTCCTGTCACAGAATAAGAGAAGTAGTCCAACCCAGCAACGATAAGTACTTGTCTGTATAGTACAGTAACGTTCACGTGGAAGTACTGGGAGCCTCCCAAAGCTGCAAACACAATGTGTGACAAATATAATCAGCTCCTCTACTTGTATCATATCATAGGCAGGTAAGTATGTTTACCTTTGTGTCTACATTTAAGGACGTGGAGGTCCATAACTTTCGTCTACCCTGAAAACGCTGCTCTAAACTTCAGCATTTGGGGAAGTCATATAGCAGAAATGTGCTCCCAAGCTGGGGCTGTGTTTTAGAGAAGAACAATGGAGTGATCAATTCTGCTCCCTGCGCTCCACATGGAAGGTTCATCTAAGTGACCTCAGGCCTTGTACTCTGCAAGTTGGAAGAATTGCTCCAAAGATGATGCACTTGCTGTGAATTTATATCAGCTAGGGAAGGTTTCCTGGCAGAAATATTTTCATTGCTCTTAGCAATAAGACCCCATGGCTACTTAATGAATTTCCCTAGCAGCACAGGCAGCCAGACAGGCTTGCATAGCTGCTGCCCTCCATATCCCACTCCATAAACCTTGAGTCACTGCCCACACTGAGCCAGCACCAGGTTAACCGAGTCAGAAAAATGACCTGTGGAAAATGCAACCATTTTTAATAGGCTGTTCTCAGAAAGATCAGCATGAGTCTCTGCCCAGACACCAAAACTTTCATGTGAGCATAATGCTGAAAGAAAGTGTAGAGGCAGAAATGAGTGACCAGAACCAGGGAAGGTTTGCGGTGGTTAAAGTCAACTCAAGTGAGACTGCATGCTGGAGGATCTAAGTTAGTGGTGGGCAACTGTTACCATTTCAGCAGCATGGAGCTCTACTTTATGCTGCTTCGGGCCTTGCATAAATCTAGATTCAAGGAACTAGACCATATAATTAGCTTTCAATAAGTTTGGCTCCATGTTAGTCAAGTAAGAGTCACAGCCTGTTTGAGAGGAGCCACAGAAGTATGGCAAACCCCACCAACCACCCAACCAACCAGACTGCCATAGAAAGGAGGGAGGAAACCTGCCTCTGTTAGCAGCAGTGAGCCAGCAGAATAGTACAGCTGTGATGTGATGCCACATCTTCAGGCAAGTGTCTTCTGTCTGTTCCTCCTTCTAGATAAATAAAAGAAACATTTAACTTCCTGGACCATACATAGAAAGAGAGTGATGTGATGTAAAGGCTTTATTATCTCAAATTTAGCCATAAGCGAACAATGGAGATCTTCTAAGTCAAGTACCCAATCTCACTCTTCATACTTTTCCATAACATCCTCTGGAATGCCACCAATTTCAGTTGCCTTTTTCTGCATTTATGCATTAATAACATACAAATAAATACAAGTGTTAGTGTCCTTTGAATCACATAATAAAGAATAGACACAAATAAAGCCACTTGGACGTGTTCCTGTGTAACCTGCTCTAGGTGGCCCTGACCTGGCAGGGGGGCTGGACTAGGTGATCTCCAGAGGTCCCTTCCAACCCTAACAATCCTGTGATTCTCTGGAGTTTGTTCCTTTCTAGGAAAGCTCATTTGAGTAACTCCAAGTTTCATGAAATTTTTTTTCCAGGCCTGCATGAATGAAAATACAGGTTTAAAGGAAAATTTTCATTCTCCATTGTTCAGCTGATACTAATTTACCCAAATGGAAAGCCTGTCAATGAAATAAATCTTGACAAGCTACAAAGGGCTATAAGGGTAATTACCCAACCATGTTTTGCAAGCATTTTTTCTTAACCTTGGAAAATATACAGACACTGTCAGGTATGTTAGTAGGAGCAGAAGCAAAGACTTCTCCTGCGATGCAAAGAATGGATGTCATAAATTACAGTATCACATTTTGTTTATGGCAAATTGTTTAGTTTTGCCTATAGCACCTGTGAGGTGCAATGCAGTCAGGTCCAGAACTCATCAAGAAAGTATGTTATATAATGTTATATATGAATATTTATATATATATATATGAAATATGTATATATCTAGAAAGTTTTAAATAGAGAGTGTTATTTGGTAGTATGAGGGAAAACCAAAGAAAAAATCAGCTTCATTTACAGAGCAGAAGATTTAGATCAGATATTAGGGAAGCCTTTCTAACCATAAGGAATTTTTACAACCCCAGAACAAGGTATCAGGAAGTTGTGTAGTTGTTATCACTGAAAGTGTTAAAGGAGAGGGATTAACTAGAGGTTCTTCCTGCTCTCCCCCATCCATGCTGGCAGCTCCTTTCAGTTGCATGTGTGGAGACTGCAGTTTTGACAAGTCCTGCATCAGTCTGCATAATTAATTCCTTTATTAGCTAAAAACTACCGTGCAGCCCTCCCAGTAGACCTACTTCAAACAGGCCCTATAACTACATGGTGCTATCTTACACTTGATGGAGAAGATCTTGGAGCAGGAGTGGCTTTAGAAAAGATAACAAGTACAGTTAACACTGTGTACCATCCTGCTAGCTATATTTTGATAAAGGCATACCCAGCTGCAGCTTAGGGATCTTTTTTATCCTCACAATATGGCACACAGCATCTCATTCACCTTTCCCTGTGGGCTAATATACCAAACGCATTCTTTAGCAGGTAATAGAAAGGACTGTATCTCTTCCTTTAATGCTATGATAAAAAATGCCCTTACATTAGATGTGCTAATGAGAGCATTCTCCTCCCCTGCTGATTTCTGCACAGTTATAGTAAAGGTACACCTTGTTACTTGGCATTTGCTAAACATTTCGTAACTATTATATTAAAAAAGAAAAATGTCAAGCAAATGAGAATGCATTTTCTGTGCAGTTCTGGAACTGGAAGAGAATCGAAAATGAAACTATTAGTTCCAAGAGAACTTTTAGGATTCAGTGTTACAGTACAGATAAAAAGAAAGTTTTTAATTATAAATCATATTTACCATTACAAGTAGTCCCACTGAAGGAAAGAGGAGAAATGCGTAGACAGTTCAAGCCAAAGCAGAGCCCTTTATGTACCTATTTTGCATATTTTGGTTCACATTATAAAGCCAGATTCTTATTCATGTTGGGAAATCTGTACAGTGCCAATGCAGGAAGCATGCCTTATGGGACTGCTCAACAACTTTCTAGACATACTGAAACTAACATTGGCTTTCTGTACAAAACTGCATACTTTGTGAAGATATATTTTATTGGAATAGTAACATCTAGAGAGCCAGCTGCTACCAAATGAACATGTATTATTAACAAAGGACTCAGAAAGCCTTCTGCTCACTGGAGTAAAACAAATACACAATTTAAGCTAAACTCTGAATTTAATTAACTGCAAGAAAAAAAACCAAACTGTTGTTTTTTCACAAGCAATTATGCCTAAATATGATATTGGAGGTGCATATGAATTTTTCATATAATCATTTGTGCACACAAATAAGGCATTTATGTAAGCAAAGACTAATTGCACAAATCTTGTCAACTCAGTGGGCTTTTACTATGTGCAAGCAACGCCCGCTGCAAAACAGAGATCACTTTCCAGCTTTCCTGTAACATAGTCATAAACTATATGTACAGAGCTCTCATAGTTAAGACATATTTGATACTGTGCTTCATGTGTTTAGAGTACAGATACTGTGCTGTTCAGATCACTGTGGATTTGGTGATGTGCACAACCTCTGTTCACTCTATTGACCAGAAGTAAGCCCAGAAATAAACTTGTATTAAGGTGTAACTGATCTCGAGAGTGGTTGCTCCTGTGCAATTATTGTAGCTGTATCAGAGCAGAGACTGTACTTAAGAGTCCAATCCTGGGTAGATTAAGATTCTGCCATGGCTTAGCTTCTACAGGAGTTAAGTTCCCTTGAACCACTCTCATCCGTCTGTGTTGTGATCAGACCTACCAACAGTCTCGTAGTTCTCCCTGTGGCTGGACAACATGTAAGTCCACTAGTGAGAATATACGTACATATATATATGTGTGTATATTTGTATGTGTTCATATATACTTATATATTTATACACATATATATATAGCAGCTTCTCTCAAACACTCCCTCTGCCCAGTAGCTGGCCTCTCTATCCCAGACTCCCCAGCTGCTGGCATCTAGACATGTGATCTGCAAAGCTACAGCCCTATTCCTGTTGGTTGTACAGAGTGTCAGACATGTGCAAATAGCCATTACTTCTCAGGTCCCTCCTGTGCTCTTGCCCCTCAAGATACACACCCAGAGCTGGCCCTTGGAAACCCACTTACTCCCTTCACTCCCAGGGCACTTCACCTACTCACTGCCAGGTCCAGCTTGACCTGGGGCTGCTGACTCTGCTGGGACAGACCTGGGAGGGGCCTGGACAAGGTGATGGTACCTTAGTTTGGATTCCTACCTGCCAGTATGCCCCTTTGCTTCTCTGGCTTGTGGACATGCACTTTTGATGGGCCAATGATCCCTAGGATGGGCATAGGAGCAGCCTGGCTCCTCCTGTGCTCCCCCTACTGCCATTGCCCCTCTGAACTTGTGCAGATGAGCTTTATCAGGAAAGATGGAGAGGATGTGTAGTGATAGGACAAGAGGCAATGGCTTTAAACTAAGAGAGGGTACATTTAGATTAGGTATTAGGAAGAAGTTCTTACCATAAGGATGAGGAAGCACTGGCACAGGTTGCCTAGAGAAGCTGTGGCTGCCCCATCACTGGCAGTGTTCAAGGCCAGGTTGGACTGGACTTGGAGCAGCCTGGTCTAGTGGAAGATATCCTTGTCCATGGCAGGGGGTTGGAACTAGATGACCTTAAGGGACCCTGCTAGCTCAAACTATTCTATGATAGATACAAGTGACCACTTTGTTCTCCACCTTGCTATATCTAAGCAGCGAAGCCAGGCCACTGATTTGATTCTTAGGTCTTTGTGCCAACCTGTGAGCAGAGCCCAGAATTTATTTCTGGCAAATACCTGGGATATTTTTCTTCTTCAATAAGATACTTTTTAGTCCATTTTTCTGCTCTTATGGTTTGTAAACTCTATCATGCACACAATGCAAAAATTGGAGCTATTCATTTTTGTTAGAAATAGTCTAATTACTAGAATTTAAATAACTTCTTGAAAGGTGACTCATGAAATACATAAGGAAGGACTTGAAAAATGCGTCCATGTTAATTCAGCTGCTTATTTAGAAGATAATTAACTTGAATAATTTGTGATTCATGTGAGTAGTCTTTCCGCCTGGGAGTGGTCATCTTGAAGCCAACAAAACTGCAGATAAAAGAAAGAAACTTCTGCATGAGAAAATTTACTATCACTGCTGGTAATACAACAGCCACTGTATGTGACCAAAAATCCAATGAGACTTACAAAATTACTTCTTAGGGAACACTAAAAAGTGTTGGGTGTTCAAGCTTCTATCAGGCAAGTTTTCTGTAGACCTGTCCTGTGCATTGTTTCATGGCACATACAGAAACACTTTTGCTTTGGTTGTGCCTAACAGCTGGTTAACTACCTGACAGCTACCCAAGCTCAGGCAAGCTTTTCCAAGTACTCCTTTCACCAAGCACAGCTACGGGTTTCTGTCCAGGAGCTGCTTTCAGGGCTCACTCCTTTGGTGGAAGGATGTAATGACCTTATTCTTCCCATTTTTTATCAAAAGCTCTTTGGTTAAATAACACACAGAGGATGTAGGCATCCAGCAGCCTTGCGCCTCAGTGAAATTGCTTTTACTCCATACAGGATAAGAAGGACAGACCCAAACATCCATATCCCACATCCCAGGTCAGGGCTTCAACAACTTCATCTTTGCTTTCCAGGACTGAATTTATAAAATCAGTTTCTTTTGGTAAAGCTATTTTAGTTAATTCTTAGCCTCTCTTATTTTCCCCATTGCACTCCACTTCCATACTGTGAATAGAATTAAACGTCAGTCTTGGATTTTTGTCATGATCTGTCAAAAAGAACAATTTTGGTTAAGGCTGACACCTTATTAATGGGTAGATTTTCTGTGGAAACTGCTTTTGCAATGAATTTCAGTGATTTAATGCAGTAATCTGCCCTTGTGTTGCTAATATATATTGCAGAGAATTTTTGAATTCTTAGGATTTAAAATACCAAATTTATCTTGTATTCTTCTGTTTGGACTAGATGAACAAAAAGAAGATCAAAAGGGACCCCACCTGATACTGTAATAGCACAATTTCAGATGAAGGCTTCAGATGAAGGGGCATTATTATTAAAAATCCCATGCAGAGTGTGCTGGTCCTTTGTCAGCATTAGCATAGTGCCTCATTTCACATACTTGTAATCTTGGAGTCGTACAAAGGACTAAAAATAATGTGGCTATGGTAAATCCAAAGGATAGGAAGGCCAGGGGAACTCATTAGAGTAACAAAGAAAATAGGCCGAGGAGGGAAATCGAGAGGACATATCACTTTGGTTTTCTTTGTGTGCAGTGGGAATATACAATAGCATATGAGATTAGATATAAGGAAAGTACTCTTATGAGAAGGGGCAATTTAGCAATCACATTGAGAAAGAAGATGAAGTCGAGTAATGAATGACATCATGAAAAGAATTCAGAGAAAAATGTGGAACAGAAACTGAGAGACAGCGACATTTATGAAAGAAGAGAGACAAGAATTACCAGTGTTGGAAGATGCAGATGATTATAGAGGTGCTGAAGTCCAAAAGGAAAGGAAGCTCAGGAAGCAATGGTGCTAATGATACCTGATAGATTGAGAAGAAGAAATATTTCTCTGCAGGTGAATGAAGATTTTGGTCAAAGTAGCTCTAATTCAGTGGGAAGAAGCAAAAATGGATCAAAAATGGACGTGGAAAGAGTGAAAATTATGGAAGAAAGAAAGCAAGGGCAGGACCTGGTGGGCTGGACAGTGGCTATAAAGGAAGGCAAGGCTCAGAGGAGTGTTTTTCAATGACAGTCCAGGAAATACCCGGGACAGACTAAAGTCACCATAAACAGAGTTATTAGAAAAGACTGAGGTGAGAATATGAATTGTTAGTTGAAATGGATAAAGAGATTTAAAAGCAGATGGCTAGTTCTACTTTTTTCCCTTGTAGTATGAACGAAATTGTAGGACTTCTTACCTGGGTTTTCACTTAAAAAGTAAATTGTAACTGGAGGAGCAATACAATACAACCTGCAATCAAAGGGTAAGATCTCTTTCTGGAGTAGGAAAAGAATGGGTGATAGGTTGGGTATTTCTTACCTAACTGGAGGTAAAAGGGGTAAATGCCCTGTGGAGATCCAGGAAACCAGAAAAAAGACAGATAAAGCTTCTTCCATGAAAAAGGACAAGAAGGAAATTAGGAATTCGTATAAATTTCACATCAACCTCCCCCCCCTCCTAAATAATAGCATTAAATACTTACTAAGCAGATTAATAGTTTCAATAATAATTAAAGAAAAAGAAATCTAATTTTCTGTGGAAAAGTGTGACCTGCCTTGTAGGTAGGAGGCAAACAGTAAGCGTCCTGTATTTTATTTCTAAGCCTTTTGGTGCCATTTTGTAACATCACTGTCAAGTCTGGAAGGGGAATACTGTCCATGTAAAAGTATTAGGAGGGGTCCAAAACTCATTTGGAAAGCATATCAAGGGGGGAAGATTTATCTGGCCATGTTGATGTTTGAAGTACACCAGAAGAATCAGTCTCTGAAAGCGCTCATTTCTCTGTGTTGACTATAAAGGTAATTTATATAAAGTGGTGATTTAAGGTTTCTGATCAGTTGTCTAAAGTTAGATGAGATACACATCCCCTTCTAGGTTTTAACAGTTTACTGTCACCATAGAAAGATGCTTTAAGTAGACTTTTGATTGAAAATGTCTTAATTTCTTTAGTAGTATGTTCATTAATGGGTTGGATGCTGGAATACATATTATGTCTATTGGATTGCACACATTCCCAGCTGGAATGGATAATATGGGTTGGTTTGTTTGCCTTTTTTTTTTTTTTTTTTTTTGTTTTGGGGAGGGTTTTATTTTTGGGAT
>NDXB01008684.1:27394-39057 GCA_002631895.1 Agapornis roseicollis
AAAAAAAAAAAAAAAGGAAAAGAATCCTTTCTGGATTAAAGACCTGGTAACAGCAGCTTTGGCTCAGCACCCTTATTCTCTAATGTGCTTCCTTTTCAAAGCTGGAAGTAAAGGGAATGTAGTCCCCACTTCATCAAAATCTGCTTTTGAAAGCTATTTTAACATCTAGGGTGTTGCAGCAGCAAGGGTGGGGAGTATTCAAGTGATATAGCATATGTTCATGGTGTCACTAACTCTCCTAGTGGAATCACAACCCTTGTGACAAAGTTAGTATTTTTTTCCACTTGAAGCAACTGTTCAAATGAGGAAGTTGTATGAGAGCAACAGCTATGTTTCTGAAAAGAAAGTGCATTTTACAGTTTCCTTGGACAATAAATATCCAGCAAGACTTTTCAATGGTCTTTTAAAACATGTGTTCAAATGTTCACAAAATCTGTCAAAATGAAAAGTTCATAGGAAAACATTACTGCAAAACGTGCCAGGGAATTCAATGGCCTAGATGCAGATGTTTGATGCTGTAGGGCTCCTGAGACATCCACATAAGGCTAGAAGATCTGGCAAACAGAGAAGGCCTATAGCTCACCCAAACCTTTCTGGAGAGTAGACAGAGTACTTCATGTTTACTTTTGTGGTAGGTGCTTGCATTTTAGGCCACCGGATTCCACTTTTGGGTTCAGCTGATGTAAATTGCCACACCAATCTATGTCTTGCAAGTGATGTGCTAGAAACAGATGGCAGAAATATTACTCTGTGCTCAGCTTGTCCTCCACGCAAACTGATCACTAGGACTGCATCTTTGGCTCCAGCTTCAGTTCTAGCTTGTGTTTCTGTTGCCCTGCTCAATTGTTTCCTTTCCTAATATAGGCAGATTGCAAGGAGTTGTCTGAGTTCTTGAAAAAAACTCTGGTGGGAATTTTGGACACTGAGAAGGTCAGCAAAGTAGCTGGAGGGATGCTGGAGTTGCTTGAGGGTTTACTAGTTTTCTACAGAACCTTGGCTACTCTGACTGATTTGAGTGTGTAAATCTCACTCAAGTTACACATCATCCTGTCTTTCCTTACATTGTCACGCAAGACAAAACACAGTGCTGGTACCTCATCTACAAAGCCTGAGCTTTGCTTCTGACTGGCCAGAACTTACAAAACCAGGCACAAATGTTAGCTGACCTAGAGAGCTGCATGCAGCCACAAACGGCAACTGCCTCCAGGGATTTTTTTGGTGGGAGAAACTGTTCTGAATTGCAATGAATGACTGGGGACATGACATTTAGACAAAGAGGTTTAATATACCTGTTCACTGTTTTCTTTCACTGTAGCAAAGAGTCTAAGCAGGCAGATAAAACAAAGCTATCTGGAAGCTTTTCCTGGCCTGATCAAGGTCTACCTGGATCCCTGCCTAAGTAGCTTCTGTTCAATGCAGAAAAGAGGTTTGGGCACCTATCCTGTGCTCATATGTAATCTTTTTGAATGTGTTGGGATATGCTCAAATCCTGCCTTAGAATGTACTGTTTATGCTTTTCCTTCTGCTTACAACTCTAAATAATATGGGTAGTTTAGTGGATTCAGGTTTTTGGAAATGTATGCCCTCATTTATTTTTTTTTATCACACCAGTGCTGCATTTTGCAAATTAAACATTACAAGGATGCTCAGCCTGCATTCTGTGCTATTTAGATTCAAAAGGAACCATGAGACTTTGTGAAGAAGTGAGTACTCAGCGCATTTCCTGATAGCTTCTTGTACCAACTACTTCATCTCATTGTTTTCTCATAGGAGATACACTGCATGATTCACTGAAATCATTCACAACATTTTATACAGACTCACATCTTTGCAAATTGTATGAAAATTCATGCAGTGTTAGAATCAGCCAGTGATCCTTAATGCTTCCTTTAAAATTCCATTTGGCATTTTATAAATGGATTTAAGATTTCAGAGTGATTCAAGTGAAAAAGCTATTAAGCTAGTATTTTCTTTAAAAAATACAGAATTTCTGATAAAGTTTCCACTTTCCTAATACATGAACACATCTATGAAGAATTTCCTTACTATTTTAAAATAATGCAAAACACTGGAATTATCTGATAAAATCTATTATAATTAATGTTGTTGAAAATGTCTGTTATAAAAAGGATGACCCAAATGTAGCAAAAAGGATGTAGCAAATAAAATTATTTGCTACATAAATTCTGCCATATTATCAGAAAGTATCTGTTATTACTTCTTTTTAAAGTAGCATCCTTTCTTTTGCTTATGAAGGGAAGACTTTAATCTTTAATCATAGCTTGTAAACAAATTTTAAATAAATAATTCGCAGTGCAGTCAACTGTAGGTACTTTTTGTTGTAATTACCCTATATGAAAGAAGGCTAAATTAAAATATTAAAGTGTTCAGTGTTTTCAAAAGGAGCAAATTTACTATATGCAATATTCAAAGAAAACACCATGAGAAATTTTAGAATTAACCATTTTCAGCTGTATTATTGGTAAAAAAAAAATGTTGGTGATCTTCCTGTAAGTTCTCTCTCTGGATAATAATAAATTCTTTTCTATGTACTCTATAGTATTTAATTAAAAATTAACTTATATTTTGCTGTTTTATTAAAAGCAAATAATTTGGACCCATTTCATGTGGAGTTCTCCACTTTGAATTAGGTTCATCTCATTCCTAACTAACACTCATTTAAAAAGATTATTCAAGTCATGGCCATTTCACACTGTATTGTAGTGTATCCTAATTTGTTCAGTTAGGGTGAGGCAGAGAAGACTCGAGTAGGAACAACAAGGCACTTTGACATCATCAAGAGCCACATTTGAGATTCCAATTGCCAGTGATACATTTTGACTTAAGTTGTGCATTTCTGGCAGCATCCTTCTCAAGGTGCAGTCTAGAACTGAATTGGTACTGTTTCTGGGGGTGTGCAACAGCTGTAGCCTGACTCTGCTGGTGCAATGCAATGGAGTGATGGGATGAATTCATAATTTCTGCTCCTGACATATACCATGTCTTTTTGAACCTGCATAAGGGCTGTTTGAGGTGGCTTACTGCATCAGCACCATGGGCTTCCCTTTCAGTTGAATTTTGATAAACATAACAACTCGTGATTGCTTGTGTACCTTTGACAGTGCCAGTTCCCCTTCTCCTCCTCTCCACCTCTTCAATTTAAGAAAGAAGGTGAAAATGTTTATGAGCTGTTTCTAAGTATAGCCCTCTTTCTATAAGTTAGTACCCCTTTTCTCAGCCACCTAACAAAAACAAGGTGAAATATCAGAATGTTGAGTAGTTCTTTTTAGTGGGTTGCATTTGGGAGCTGGATGAATACAAAACATGAATCCAATGAACACTTTAAGGGTTATAGAAGCATTAAGTATTTTATTGTAAAGAAAAATTCATTCCTAGAATATACTTTCATATACCAGGGGCTGGCTACAAATGAACCACTAATGTTGATTTCCTGTCTTCTTCCTCTCCTTAAGGCTATATAAAAAATTGTTCTGGCCTGTAAATGAAGGGACTACAAAGTATTATTAATTCGGGTGGGGAGGAGGGGAGATAAATCTTTTGTTTTGGAAGACTTTTTGAAGAAAAAAGAAAAGCAATACCAGCCAGTTAATGAAAAGCAATGAAAAAAAGCTTTCTGTAAGTAGCAGTGGCCTGCTTGAAGGGAAAACAGAAAAGCTGTACATTTACAATGGACATTTATCAGGGGAGTGTCACTTGAAAAAAATGGAAATTCAGTCCATAAACTAAGTATGATGTAGTGAACAGCAGTCCACCCTGCTTACCCTCCTGTTTCTATATTTACCATTATGACCTAAAAAAAAGCTTCTGCATATGTTGCTATTTCTAAACCTTAACATGGCTTTAAATCAGATAACAGTGACCAGAATAATCTAAGTAACAACATTTCTTATCCTGAGCTTCCATCAGCCACTTTTTTTCTATTCCCTCCCATTGTGTGCCTCACTCTTTTGCTGAACATGTGTCTCAATTTAATCTTTGAAGCCCAGAGAGAGAAAGGGACAGGCACTGAGGACAGGCCAGGCTGAACAGCACTGAAGACTGGGTGTAATGGTGTCACACCATGCCAGAGAAAGCTTTTTACACTGGCTGTAGCCAAAGGGAGAGGCAACACAGACTGATTCATGATGGAAGCTTTTCAGGTTGGCACAGGTTTGTGGGACCCACACAGTGATTCTGATCTTGATCAAGATGCTATTGCATTACTTAAAAAAGAAATAAAGGCACTGATAGCATTTCTGAATGAGGGAAACACATCTACTGTATCAGAGGCAGTCAATTCTGTGCTGTGACTTTTGTCTTGTATTCAGTTTGGAATAAATAGATGGAGATCTTGCTGCTGCTCTAACCTGACATTTTCACTGCATTGAAGTTTCTGTAGAAAAAAAAGCTTGAACTGCAACTGCTATCACTTTGCAGAGACTGAGTGATTGAGAACCTCACAGTGCCTTGCCAGATAGATCTTGATGCATCACTGATGCTTTTTCCATTATAACAGATAGCCACCATCAGAAATGATACACAACCAGCATTTCATGTCCTGGATAACTGGGTTTATTTTGCAGGGTGTGATACTGGTTATTTAATGAATATAGGCACAGGCAGTCTTTTTCCCATACCCAGATTGAACTCCAATTTTTGGAAGGTAATTCTAATCTATATCTCTAAGATTGTGATTTGGCCAGACTGTGACAGACCAACACGCATTTTAATGTTGTTCCTATAGACATATATTAATACAAACTGATATCCTCAAAATGCAACTGAAGCAATTGGATGTCACCTTAATTGTTTCAATTAGGTTTTGCATATCCTGCTGCTGGGAAATAATCATGCTGTAAAGCTTTCAAAGAGATGACTTCAGCAAAGTGTTAAGATGTAAATCAAAGCACATTTTTTATCTGCGGCATGCTAGAGGGATTGTTATTTGAACACTTATAGCTTTTAGATTGTGAAAATTTTAATGACAGTCATTGTCCTCTTGTACATAAGATGTTTTATATTAAAGGCAGATCCACATTCAAGTAAATAGATTTGATGCAGCTATTGCAGAAACAGGCAGCAAGGTACATCTTGTGATTCAGAGAGGCTATGTCTGAATAGATACAAAAAGTTAAACTAAACATAGAAAAGAATTCTGCTACTCTTGAGGATTAATCATCCCCTTACCTCCTCAAAAAAGACCCTCACCAAAAAAAAGCCAACCCTGAAATCAAATCAGAAGTAAAATGAATGATGCAAAAGTCAATGAAGAAAATAAGAAAAACGGTGTAGGTTAGTGGTAACTAGTAAAATGATTCTGTCTGGCTTTCCTCCTACTTCAGGGGTTCAGGATAAAGAGAAGGAAGTGAAGACATCCAGGCTGGCAGATTAGATGATGGGGAGATTTGTCAGTTGCCTGTTGCCAACATTAAAATTCCCCCTTCAGCCAAAGACAAAGTCAGTTGCTTGTTTGCAGTTTCTCACCATCTAGTGAGTCTTCCATCAGAAATCTAGGTTTTAAGGAACTTTACTGCAGATTAACCACTTTTATTGCAAAGGAGAACTAACAAGAAGAGGTTAGCCCTTGTGTTCAATCTCAGTTTTTTTCCTTTCCATATCCTGTCTTGGTCTTTGCTGGTTTTTTTCCTTTGTACTTTGCCTTGCACCATAAGACAAAAGGCTGGTGAAGCTGAGGGGTGGGGGTAGGGTAGCAAGTAAGAGAGGTTGGAGGTGACATTCAGAAATGTAAGTCATGCACACAGAGAAATATAGTGAAGAGTTCGTCATAAATAACTTGAGTTACGTGACTCCATAAAATTTTAAGTTACAGCTGAAATAGGATGTATTCACATGCCTATATGATTCCACATAAGCTTCCACACCTGCCATAGATCTATATGCAGCATTAGACGCAGGTTGATTACTGATGTATTGGGTGTGCTTTTTAAATTTCAGGACAAAATGCCTCTGTTATATGCAGTGGAATCAAAATGCATGTGTTTCTACTTACCAGAGGTGACAGCCAGTTTTGTGCAAAAAGGTCTTTTATTTAATCACTGAAAAACTATGCAGCTATCATAAATCTCTTTGAAATTGTATTGTATTAATTACTGATAGTATCCACCTTAGTACCATTGTGCTCACTTTATGCTGTCTTAGCTCTTTCTCGCGTATTATGTAATAAGAAAGTTCAATATTCTCAGGAAGTCTTTATGCTGCTGGACGTGAAAGTCTTGCTTTCAGAAGATTAATGGTGGCCTCTTGACTCTTCTTAGCCCTCTCACCTTGCAGCTTTAAACTTTTGCATGATTATCTTGCTTTTCTTCCCTTTGCTTAATATGATATCTATATCAAACACAGGGGCAGCAAGAAAGAGTTCTCAATTCTCCATATTACAGGAACAATAAACTGTACTTCTTTCCTTGTTTTTCTCTTTCTTTTTCACCTTCCTTCTCTCCTTCCTCCTTTCTTTAATTTCTTTTCTACTTTTCTTCCTTTTCCTTCTTTCCCTGCATTTTACAGGTCTTCTCACTGCAGAAGGCAGCTCCCTAACTTTTCCCCCAATATATATGGAAAATTTTTAAGAAGCAAAAAAGGATCTGAATGGATTTTAGATCATTTTAGCTGTAGATCTGTCTAATCTGCTTCTAATTTACACAGTTAAAAGGATGACATTCCTTTCCTGTGTGATGTAGGGATGCTACAAAGCTGTGCACTGCAGTGTTGTAAATCCAATAACTGTATTGGGCAAAGAGGAAGGGTGGAATTGGTATTTTTAATGGTTTAGGGAATAAGGTATCTCTACTGTGGATATTTTCTTTTCTTTCTTCTCTCCCTTCCTTTCCCTTCTCTTCCCTTCCCTTCCCTTCCCTTCCCTTCCCTTCCCTTCCCTTCCCTTCCCTCCTCTTCTCTCCTCTCCTCCTAAGCAGTTCAGGGGTGTCTCCATGTCAGGATTCAGCATGTAAGCAGTGACAGCACTGGGGCTAGTAAGAGGGCACTGGGAAGAAGACAGTATTGCATTTGTCTATCCATCATGGACCTTTCCCAGTCTGAATCCATTCTTCACTGGAGTGGTGGGGCTTGAAAATGTTAGGACCTGCATGTGAACCGCAATCAGTGTATACTTCCTTAGATTTCTTGGGAATGTGGTTTATATCTTATGACATGTGAAAATTCTGCATATGAAGCTTATGTGGCAAGGAAGAATTTCAGAATAATCTCAATCACTTCAGATATGCCCCTTATTAAAAATGTATTCAAATGTGTCTGAAACATTTAAAAAAAACAAGGTGCAGAGAGAAGGACCAAACGGAGCATTTGAGGCTTTTCAGTCAAGAAAAACAGAGACAGAAAAAAGTAAGCGGCATAGTTCAGGAACAAAAACTACAATAATGAATAATGTCAAATGGGCTACAGTAGATCCTGTAAAGACGCTGTATGATGTTGAATTGGCAGAGCTGAAGGAATGGAGGACTCTGGATGTATTTTACCTTATGTTTGTTTACTTCTATGTGCACTAACTTTGGAACTACATCCCAAGTCCATCAATTCATCTTTTCTTCCTCCACTAGGTTCTGAGAATGCCCCTTTCAGAGGCTGCTCAGTCTGGTTCTTGTCCTGTCTATCTGATCCTTTTGAGTTCTGCATGCCTGAATGACCAGTGCTATGGCTTTTTCAGGAAATGATGAACTTGGCCTCAGCCTAGCCTTTTTTTATAGCCTGGATTATTGAATATAAGAGATGAAACTGAATATTGAATTCACTTACTGTTTCCTGGAAGAATGCTTTAAACATAGAGCTTTAACAGAAGACACATGTTTAAATTTAAAGGAATGTATATGCCATGTTTTGTGCCCAGCCACTTGGTTTTAGCATGAAGTGTGCTCAGAGCACATTGACTGCACTCAGCATCCCATGGCCTTGGATACAAGGAAATATCATGTGAGATTTATTTGGTAACAAGATTAAATTTGGAAGTCCAGGTCAGCTAAGGTGATGGGACCAGTATCAGGATTTCATATGCTGAAGTAAATTTGTGTTGAAAATGAGAGATGACAATAAAGATTGAAACTGATGGATTGAGGTTTTATGGGTTATTCTATGATAATTAAGCACTTAGAAATGAGCTAAAGTAAATATGTGCCTTTTCTTGGTAAAGCTCACCTCAGAAAGCCCCAGAAGAACATTTTTAAAAGTGAAGGCATATTGATTTAATCTGAAAAGGGAGCTCATGAGTTCCTAAGTAAGAACAGATCAGGGTAATGGCAGAAAACATTTGTGGATTACTCCAGAAGATCAGGCAAGGAGACAAAGTAAAGAACACTCACAGAAACACTCATGAAGTTTTAGCTGGGAAGAATTTGTTGACTGATGTCTAAAAGCATGTTCTGAGGACCCACTGTGTTCCCAGCCAGGATGGCTTCGGGGTTTCAGATTAATGCAGTTAGCAATGTGATACATCTTCTGCCAGAAAGGTACACTGCTAGTTCCTCTGAGATCTATGATTTTTTGATAGGTTACTCTTCTCATCAAACAACTACAAACAGGTGCTTATTTTAAAATTTCATTTGGGGAGTGTCAAAACATCTTGACATGAAGGGGATGGCGAAGCAGTGTGCATGGGAGAGACATTTAAGAGGGTTGTTGTACAGGAGCTGCTGAAACTCTGGCATGATCTCATATGGGGAAATAAAATATCAGATACTGGGAGGGTATAAAATGTAGCTGAAAGTTCCAAACATGAAGCCACATCTGCTGTCTGAAGAGCACATTTCTGCACACACCCAGTAAAGGTCAGGAATACGCTCAGTGAAGATATCAAAAGACATACCTTTTGGTATTTTTCTTGGAAGTTATATTATATTAATGAGCCAGAAATCTGGTCCTTTCCTCACTAAAAGCATAGACAGCTGGCTGCAGGAATGCAGCTGAGGGTATCAGTGAAAACGCATGAGGTGATAGGGAAACACAAGCAGAGGGAAGGTCAACATCCTCTCCCTCCATTACAGGCAAAAGTGAAAGCCCTTATCCTCAGGTCATAATCCCAGTGCCTGTAAACTGATGACTCAGAGTAAGCAGGACCTCCACCCATTTCCACAGGGAAAGCATCAGGTACATTGGTTAATTTGGAATAAGTGGTCTGTGACCATGAAAAGTAACCTACTGCATGTTGGTCATGAAAAACTAGGGTTAAAGGTATTATGCAATATGATGTACTTGAATTTGGGGAAACAGAATCAAAAGAAGCTGCTCAAACACTTAACATGCATACATACACATGCATCCATTCATCCCTGCATTTGGAAAAAGTACTGTTAAATACGTGAGCTTTGACAAAAAAAATCCTTTGAAAAGAATGAAAAAATCAGGAAAAAACCATGAAATTCTGTGGGCTCATTTTACCTAGAGACATGGAGTTGCAATTAGATGTGCTTGGAATGAAACATAGACTTGTTGAAAGAAAGGTTTGGGGCAATAAGGTCACAGGATGGAATATGAAACTTTGATCTGGAAACAATATTTTGAAGCTGATGTCTAATATATTATGAAAACTGAATTGTTGATAAGAAGGTACTCCAAGAAACATTTTACTTTTAGATGTAACAAATTTACCATCCAAAACAGAGTTTGCAGCCCAGCCTCTCTAGGATAGTTATTAAATAGATCTGCTCAGCTGTTTCAGTAAGGTGCAGGAGATGTGGAAAATGAAGGATATCTCAGTACTGTATTGTACAAATATAATATGCTTAATAATTTTCCTTTTTCATATTGTCCTGTAGATGGTATGGAGTTAAATCAAAAGAGACTTTATGGAAAAATCAAAGGAAATGAAAAAATACAAAGACATGACAGACGTATTTTCCAATGAGCACACAGAAAATTCTTCACATATGTAGGTGTATACTTGTGGTAATGCTATCCAAACAATTGTAGTGGAGCTAATGATGTATTTTATAGGGCAGTGAGGCCCTGGACAGAATTTAGGACTGAAAGGACACTTCACAGTTAAAGATTCTTTCTAAAGAGGAAGATGGAAACAAAAAGAAGCTGAGCGTAATAACATGAATGTATTTATAGATAGGGGTGGGAACTTAGTCCATTCCTGTCCCTATTTTGGCACTGGTTTCTGTGGTGTGTTCACCCAGGTTGTCTGGCTTAGTCAGAACCCTACAAACATGCAGCTCCCCACTCTTAAAGGGAAGGCACTTAGTGCAGCAGTGTTGTGTGCCTGCTGCTACACAGATCTGGCTGCAAGTGGGCAAAGATAAGCCCACACATACTTGCAAACAAAGAATACATTTAGAAAAAAAATGCACGCAGGCTTGCTATTTCAACCCTTCTCTGTGCACATTGTTTCTGCGTGGCTGAATGTAGAGAGTACTTGTTTTAAAGAATCTGGCTTGGGATTACTTTAATTAATGAAAGGCCCATGAGAAATTTTCATCAGAGTCATCTGTAAGAATTGGGACTATTTTGCCACAATAGGAAAACTGCAATGCAGAAGTCCAGTTTGTGTATGATCAAACAAAATTTTTCTCTCTTGTAAGAAATAATGCAAGCCTTATGACCTGAGGGTGAGGTGCAAGACACATTACAAAGGAATGTAAAACACAGCTTGCCTTGTAACAGGAGTATGAGGGGAGGCATCCTAGCCCCACAGGGGGAACAACTGAGGTGGGAGTCAAGCTTAATTGGAAGAAGTGTGAACTGCACAGAGTGTGGCTTGGGCAGGCAAGGGCAAGACACAGGGCTTGGCCAGGGAGTGGGTACATGTTTAAGTGCCGACTAGGTCAGGTACAGGCTTTACTCAGGCTTTAGCAAGCAAGCTCAGATCAATGATAACAGGGAAGGGAGCAGAAATATTTTATACCTGTTATCTCCTTGCAGTTATCTTAGATTGCCTTTCAGAGGCAGAATGCTCGTTGCTGGTTTATTGACAAGCAGTAACTTGTCACTGCTTACAGCTCCCTCACTAAGCACCCTTCTCACTTAGCTGTTGCTATATCCCTACTTTTCATACGTAAGCCTGGAGATTAGCATTTCATGTTGTAGCTATCACTAGCCAAACTTCATGAATATGTTCCTATGTATGATAAAACTGCATTTATATCTTGTTTCCGCACCCCAAATATTACAGTGCAAATGAGGGCTCTGTATAGTTCCCTGGTGTTCTGGAACTTGTCCATAATACATGCAGTTCATACAGTGTGCTAAGAAATGCATCCTTCCAGTTCAGTACTTACTTTTATTCTCAGAGAGCAGGGCATAAGGCTTAGGCATGTTTGAGACATGGAAACCCTTCCAAATGTATTGGCAGATAAATACAGAAGCTCATAGTTTGTTGTCCAGTGTAAAAATACTGTGAGTAAAAATATCCAAGAATTATATGGAAACTTTCTCATTACTGGGATTGGCTCCTAGATGTGATCCTTAAAGCCAAAAGTCCCCAAATCCCATGAAACTCCTGTAATGCAGCAGGATGCTTTAAAAAACATAGCACAACTCCAATGAACCACCTAATGGGTCTTGGATCTGTTTAAGGTAAAGCTGGCACATTTTGTTGGATTATTGTCCAGCATTCCTGCTCAAAATCAACTTTTTTTTTTTTTTTTTTTTTTTTGTTTTTTTTTAAGGGGAGGACGTGTTGGTGTTTTTTTTTTTTT
>NDXB01008684.1:39162-71559 GCA_002631895.1 Agapornis roseicollis
TTTTTTTTTTTTTTTTTTTTTTTTTTTGGTATTTATGAGCAGGAAGCACAGTGTGAGTGTTATTTTTCATACTAAAGGTAGTGTTCCTTGTCAGTAATTTTAGGTTATAGGCACTGTATTTTAAAGGTGCTAAGCAAGCTAGGCACCTTCACTGAAGTGAACTTCTACTCAAAAAAAGACTCAAACCAAAACCAAAACCCAATCCTAGCAAGAAAAAGCCTTTCAATATGCTACAGAACTTAACAACCTCTCACTTTAAACTTTAACACTGGTACTTGAGGGAGAAAATGATCTAAAAGTACCTTGGGGCAGTAGGTAGCAATGCTTCCCCAAAGGCTCCTATCCTTTTGTTCTGGGATGGACAGATGAATAGATGAGTAGCTAGATCCAAAGATGACATGACAGTATTAAACATAAAAGTCCCTGCTGATTGAATCTCTCTGATCACAGAGTCTCAAATTACTTAGCCAAGATGAGTTATGTTGTGGCTTCCAAAAGCAAGCAACATTTTAAAAGTAGGAGTATAGCTGTAGAACAAAGTGATCATTTGGCATTTACCCCGGTTACTCTGATTAGATTACAGAACATGAATTAAAAATACTTCTGTAATGATAAAATTCTGTGAATAAGAGGAACCATATGTTTTATCACCTGTACACCTATAAAAAATAAAACAACCCAAACCCTGTATTTTGCTTTCTATATGACACATTTTTTCCAAAACCTCATGGAATACACCCAGTGTCAAATTCAACTTCTACACTTAGAAACAATCCTGTAGAGTAACTTTCTTCCATTCTGAATTCCATTCTGTAGTGGATTCTAAATCAGTACAAACAGGGGGAACCCTGGAAGTTATAACTGAAAAAAGCAATTGACCTACTTCATTAATTTCACCAACAATTCCATGTGTGATTTATATTCACACTCCCATTTAACATCCTTTTGGCCCATAAACTGTTTTGAGTTTAACTATCTAATTTATACTACTTGAGTTATTTTTCTGACTAAACCTGTCCCTGTCTTTTTGGGTTTTGGCATTCTTTAGCACATAGGGAAGTTTTTTCACACTTTGTGTGTGGTGATTTTGCATTACAGGGTATTGCTTTATATTGAAATAACAGTATCAAATTAATTTGATTTGATCCATGGAACTGAATTCCAACCACCAGGCCACGTAGGGAATATATCTTCTATTTATAATTCATTCACTACTGACAATCATAGTGGCAATTTCATTAAATGAAATATATTCCAAACCTAAAAGCCCATTAATAAGAACTTATCTTTCATCTGACTTTATTAACTTTACTGACTTGCTCTATTTGTTTCTAGAGGGTTAATAAAAATATTTTTTCATTATATATATTTAAAATATGTATGTACAGCATTGTTTTAAATATTTCAAAAATGGGTGTTTCAGAGAAAATATAAAGCTGCCCTCTTTTCTAATAATAACTTTTAAAAAGGTCATGGTTCCTTAAAAAGTAGAAAAGGTTAGTCTAAAAGTAAAATCTGATTGGAATTATTTCTCTAAGGGTTAAAAATAAAATAGTCTTTTCAAAACTACAGCAGGCTGAATAATAATCCAATTTTAACCTCACAATTTTTTGGAGTACTATGGAGTAGTTTTCCTTTCTTATCAGTTGGGCAGGGATTTCCTGCTACTGAGCAGACATTTGTGTCTTAGACAATATAATGGGTATGTACATTAGCTACTGCATTGCTCTTACAGTGCAGCACAAATAAGTAATAGAAAGCTGTTTTATCTTTCTCTCCAAAGATATTTTCTGCTGTCTGTACTAACTTGCATTTCAGACCATGTGTTGTCACTTTTATATTTTGCTGAGGAAAAAGGGAAAATACATATTACAGCTATTGTTGTCTTTAATATGAAGCCTGACTTTTCTTACAGAGACTAATTTGAAATGACACTGTGGAGCTTGACAGTTGTTTTTGGTTATTTTCATTTACTAGATAATTTTGCATGCTATTGGCATGGGGACATGGTCTCAGGCAACAGCTTTGTAACATTGATTATTATCCTAAATTAAATAAATATTGAAGCAAACAGTAAGCCTAACTAAAGACTTAATTACGATGCTAGACAAATCTCAGTAAATTATTGCAGAGAAATTTGGTGATACACACAATAAATGATGGCATATTCCACTGATAAACACTTTTTTCCTGCTGGTTGAGGGACTAAGGTGCACAGAAATTATTGTCTTTATTTGGAAATTTTAAGGTGTTCAGGTCCTGGCTTTGTAGAGTGCGTTATTCTTTTCTATAATTCAGTCATTCCAGGTCACTTTAATATTACTTCTTCCATTTCTTTTTTTTTAAGACAGGTGGAGATATTTATGAGCAAAGCATGACTAAGCCAGCCTTAAATGTATTAAAATATGATAGTACAATGAAAATTGCATTTTCTAGATCAGACCTTTTTCTTTTCAAATCCTTGATGGAAATGGTGGAAACCATTGAAAAGTGGAAAAAAACTCCCACAAAACTGTAGAGAGGATGTTTGACCTCTTTCCAGCCTATTTTCAGACCTTGTTGCTTTCCATCTTCAAGGGCACAAGCATCCCAGAGTTTCCAGAAGCAGGTGTTCAGACAACAACTTCTGACTTTATGCTGCTTCCATGTCCTTGGTTTTCCTTTATCCTGTCCACTGCACTCTTCTGTCTGCTCTAGTCTGGCAGGTGATTCTCAAATGTTTTTGGCTGTAGGTTCTAGGATTGCAGAAAAATCTTTTACAATCTGATGATAAGCCAAACACATTAAAATTAATTTTCATTCATGTGTAGAAACTTTTCTTTATGAAAGCATTTCATCAACATTTGGGAGGGGAATTACAGAATGGCCTCCTACAGTTGTTCTGGTTCTTAATAAATGCATCAATTCTTTATAAATTAAAGGGTGCATTTTTTCTCTTTTTTGCTATAAGCTCTCTGTTAAGGTATTTATCCACTTATGCATTTATCACTCACATGAAAATCTTCCGCTGTAACTAGAAAGTACTCATTCTACTAGTTATCAATGAACTTTGGGTAATGCAGCCCCATGAAATTGCTTATCTTTTATTTTCACAGTTGTATTGGGTCTACTTGGCTAGCATTGGGTACCACAAGGGGTTGTAATGTCTTAACCTTGCCTGGCTCAGTCAAGTCCTTCTCTCATGACCTCTCCTTAGCAGGACAAGAGAAGAAAATACGATGAAGGAGCCCAGGGGCTGACCTAAAGATAGGGAGATCACTCACCAGTTATTTTCATGGCAAAACAATCTTGACTTAGGGAAAAGATGAGGATAGTTAGAAATAATAACAAAGACAAATATACGTTCCTACTACCTCCTTCTTCCCAGGATCTTCTTCACTCCTAACTCTTCTACCTTCTGCCTACAAATGGCACAGGGGAATATGGAATGGGATCAGTTCATAATTTTTCATCTCTGCTACTCCTCCTTCTCATGCTATTCCCCTGTTCCAGCATGGGGTCCCTCCCACAGGTTACAATCTTTGACAGTTCTCCAAGGTAGGTTTTTTTCATGGGGTACTGTCCTTCAGAAACAGATGGCTTCAGTGTGGGCCCCCTGTAGGGTCCCAATTCCTGCCAACAATCCTGCTCCTATGTGGGCTCCTCTCCACAGGACCCAGGTCTTTTCAGAAGCCTGATCCACTATGGGCTCACCATGGTCTGCAGCTTTCTTCAGGGTACATTCACATGCTCTGGTGCAGGATCCTCCACAGGCCTCAGTGTCAATAATGCTCTACTGCAGTCTTCCATGGACTGGGTGACAGCTTGCTTCACCATGATTTTCACCGTGGACTGCAGGGGAATCTGCTCTGGTGCTTGGAGCACTTCCGTCTCCACCTTCTTCGCTGACCTTGTTGTCTTTAGGGTTGTTTCTCCCACGTTTTTCTTACTCCTTATACAGCTTACACAGAATTTTTACCCTTTCTGAAGTATGTTATCATGGGCTCAGCTTTATCTCATGATGCATTCATCTTGCAGCTGGCTGAAACTGAGTCTGTCCAGGTGGTGTCTTCATGCAGAAACCACCTTTCCAGCCCAGCCCAGCCTCCACTATCAGAACCTTGCTACTTACACTCAATACAACAGTTCTGTTAAACCCAAATGTAATAATGACCGGTAGTAAATGCATTTAAACATACAGGAAGAGTAAGAAGAATGCTACAGGGCCACAGCAAAAGAATGGCAGTTTATGTTAAAGGCCTAAATCCTGACACTGCTAAAAAACCTGTTAATAATGAAACTGAGTTGTTAATTTTCTGTGACTATTTGACTAAGCCCTTTTTTTTTGGTTGATTAACATATATTTTGTCTTCTGACCATCCTACCATAATGACTGCAGGTCATGGAGACGACTGCATAGTTCATGAACCTCCTTCTTGATTTCAAGGTATAAAGGATGAAATTAATTCCTGTTCAAGGGAGCCATCATGTAACATAATAAAGACTATGCTAAAGGACAGCTATTGTGCTCACTTCTGGAGAGGGGTCAAAGAGTCTTTTTAGCATGAAATCAGTATTAAATCCCTGAGGTGTTTAGACTTTCCCTTTTCATATCAATCCTGTTTGCATTTATATTGGTTTAGTTCAAAAAATATGCTGAAATCCAGGGAAAAAATATATCTGTTTCTTCCTTTGCTAAACAAAATGTAAATAAACTTTCTAAGACAACTTCCCTCACAGTATGATGGTAATAAGAAAACATACTGCCTAAGAGTTGTGTTATTTCATATCAATAATGTCCCAAAAGATTCATAAATATTTCCTTTCTGTACTGTAAAATGTTATTTTCCTGTTTTGTGGGTTTTATTTTATTTGCTCTTTTTTATTTTCTTAATGCTTTACTAAGAAAAAGTTTGTTGAGAATTATATAAAATAGCTTTGTTATATATATTCATTAGAACAATTCATTAAATATTAACCATACTCAGTATCTCAGTAGTTTGGTATCTATTTTACAACTGGGTAAGTCCTAAACAGTCCTAAACAGGTCACAGGCCTCAGTTTAAGGATGTTTGTTTGTAATGAAAGATCTCCTGCACCTGGCTTTGTGCTTTGTAAGAAATTGTTTTTCTCCAGGGTACAATTACACCAAGATTTTTTTTTCAGCCAGCAAGAAGAAAGGATAATGGGCAAAACTCAAGTTACGCCAAATATTTGGTCTAGAGTTTGGCTTTGCAATCTGTTGGGTATTAAGCATAAGAGTTTGAAATCCCATGAGAACAATAGGCTTCACTATTTTGTGGATGTTTTAAAAGGCTCCAGTTTAGACTAAACTTCCTTTAATTTTTTCAGTTCATATCAGAGCCTTAAGTCAGGAGCATGAACTATGTTTCTACTAAATTTTCACATTCCACCAAGAAAAAGTAGTGGTTTTTTTTCAGTGAATTTTAATATTATTGATGGTTCTTATTCTATGGAAGTGATTTAAGAAGCTAATTTGGATTAACTGGGGGTGTTATTATTCTCTCTATTTGATTAAAATATGTTCTTGTTCTATATCAATGTTGCTTTGTACAGCACCTCTAGCTGCATGAGCCAAAGGTAAGGGCACAATGCTGTACATGGGTGTTCCAGAAATACAGGTTTGGTTACAAACTGTGAAACTTCAGTATACCAAAGGTGCAAACCCATGAATTTGAAGGCATAAAGTTTTATTGCACCTGTCTTTGCCAATGGTTCTCTTCAGAGTCATCTAGGACTGGTCCTTGGCTATTAAAGAGGTTCCATTGACCTCCTGCTCTGCTGAACATTAGAAACAAGCTTTTTTCATTTTTTTTTTCCTCTCTTCACCCTTCCTTGATGTTCTTGTATTCTGTCCTTTGAGTCTTTACTCTTTCCCTGACTTACTGTGTCCTAACATTTCTTTTTCTGTGGCACTTCAGATAAGTAAGATTACCTTGCAGGAAAAAAAGAAATGGGCAAACAGTTTCTGAAAGATATATGACTCTATTTCAGCTGGGGAGCACACATGGTTTAGATTTTGAATGTTACCTTTAATGTACAGCATTACAAAGACTTTACATAGGCAGACTTTACTGAAGTCTGTCACAATACAGAAAATCTCTGCTTCTACATTTTAAGTGCTTAATGCTTTAAGTGCTTAATGCTTTTAAGTGCATTTAAAATGCTTCTACATTTAAATAAATGAAGGCTTGTTTGTTTTTAAACTTTTGTCTTCATGAAATACTAATGTTTGAATTAGTATTCCTGGATCCTGGAATCCTCTGGATTACCTTGGTTTTGTGTGTATTTTAAGCTAGACTCTTGACAATTCTGAAGTCTAATTTCTTTTCATGTAAATGAAATATTTGAGGCTTAAGAATATGATCTAAATCTAAAGCACTAAAAAAAAAAACAAAACCCCCAAACAAACAAACAAACAAACAAAAAAAAACAACCCAGAAAAAAGAGAGAAAGGGTTTCCTTTTATACAGTCCCCAACAGAAGAGTGTTCTACTTTCCATTCAGTAACAGTACTTGGACTATATCAAATGAGGTTTTAAAAGTGAGGTCATGATGCTATGATTCAAAATTTGTCAGATGTAAAGCCATAAGGGATTTTTAGAAGATGAAAAGACTAGACTTCTGATGTGACCTGATGCAGCTGAGTAACTCCCAAAGTCACAAGTCAGTTTCTGACTATAAAAGAGACATCTGATCAGATTGTCATGCTTTATGTTTAATGGAGTGTTACAAGGACTTTGACACAAACCATTACCCACTATTTACTTATTCAAGGCAGAAACCTACTGGAAAATTGAACGAAATTATCCATACTTTAACAGCTTTGAGCAGATTGCAGTATGATCAAAATTTCTAAAACATGCTCTTTTGAGAACACTGGTATTAAATGCTCTTGAATTCTAGGATTGTACTTCAATTATTACATTTTACAAAATAATTTCTGACTTCAAGATACTGAATGGAAATCTTGCCAATATTGCAATTTATATCTGACATACATAGCCATGTAACAGAAAGACCTATTATTGACTAGATTCAAATGGTAATCAGTTGTGAACTTGATTTCATTTCACATCTTACCATTCTTGAAACAAAACTGTGTTAGTCAATTCTTTTAACATTTACAGTACCTTTGGGAATCAAAACTTTTGTAAAAATCACTAGCAATAACTCTGGTCTGGTGCTATTAGGAGTTTGAATTTCCAGCTAAAAGAAGATGCTCAGAGGAATCTTGGTCACATCAAACTGCTCAGAGGAAACATATTATTGAATAATCACTTCAAAGACTACTAGTTGCTATTCAAAAAATGAAAATCTGTTAAAGTAATAATGCTTGTCTAGAGATGGGTGTTATTGTGAAATAACCAGTGAAACAAAGCATGATCCTCTTTGCAGATTCACTGTTATTACAGATTGGGAGACTGCAATTAGCATAGACTAGTTATGAATCCTAGAAAGCTAAATGATTTGAAATATCTGTGAATGTGCTATAAATATGCTCACATAAGTAAGGAGGTTGAAGTAAATATCCCAGGCATTTTTCTTATCCTGCAGTAATGACCAGGGTTTATATAATTATTCTCATATGTGATTACCAGATGAGTTCACTATGGACACCAAGTAAGACCTGGGTAATTCAGGAAGTAGATTATATTTTCATTCAGTATAATGTTATAGGAAAAAAAAGAAAAAAAGAAAAAAAAGAAAAAGGATTCTAAACCTCTGACATCTTTTAGAAATCCTGTAGCCAATGGAAAAAGATCACAAATAACACAGGGACTCTTCGTTTTCCACTGACTGATACAGCGGTGTAAATGTCCTTATACCTGTCCAAGTATTTGTTTGCACCAAAGTTAAATTGGACCCAAGTACTGCTTGTCTGCAGAGAATAAATCCAAGTGCTTCAGGATATACTTCAAAACCAAATGGAGTGAAATGTTAAGTGTTACTTAAGAAATAAGTGTTTCAAATTAACATTACAGGGTGAATCAATTTACTAATCTGTATCATTCTTAAATGTAATCCATTGTTGAATTTTTTTGTGTGTATTTGATTTTTGATGAATCCTGGAATTGTAGAGATTTTTATCAGACTAAACTTTGCCCTACAAGGCAAAGGATCAAATTGTTTTTCCACCATCTAGCCGCATTATGTGGCTCTGGAGATCCATCATATCAGCAAAACATGTATCTACATGAGGAGAAGAAAGTTGATTGGAAAGTATTTCTGATATCTGCAATAATATTAAATGTAATTTTCAAGAACTAGGTTTAAGTGAGGAGTTTTGCATACTTTTGAATATTTTACTACTGGAATGTTTATATGGCTTCCAATATTTTTAACCACATGTAAATACTAATGAAAGAATGTGTAGTTCACCACACTTTTTTGAGGTAGAATGGCATCTCTGCCATCATTTGTAAATTTCACAAAACATATTTTAAGACCTGATTTTCACATGCACTGCATTTGGACAATATTTTAAAAATAGCTTTGGTTTCTTTCAAGAGATTTGGGTGGTGTTTATTACCAATTTGGCCATAGGCATTTTATGGGTTACAGTGTCAAATGCCTTAATAAACCAAGGCGTGCAACATCCACTGTTCTTACCCTGTCTAAAGTGCCATGACATTGTAGAAGACAACCAGGCTGACCAGTCATGATTTACCATTCATAAAGTCTTTTTGACTGCTCCAAGTCACCTTATTGTCCACGTTTGAAGAGAGTTACCAGCAATATTTGCTCAGTAACTTACACAGGGACTGAAAGTTAATTGGTTGTCTGCAGTTCCTGAGTCCTCCTTCTTGCCCTAGCATTACTGGACAACAAAATCTTGTTAAAGGAAGTGTACCTTTTTTTTTTTTTTAATCCTTCTAAGTGAAACCATTGCAAGAGTTTAGTTATGAGAAGTCCTAAAAAATGAAGCTCATTCAGCCTCTCCTTACTGCAATGTAATTCTGAAACATATACACATTCCAAAATTGTTTGTGGAGGTTGGAATACAAAGTCCGGACTGGCTTAATTGTTGTTTAGTGAACTACATTCACTTTAATTTGGCATTTTCCTACATACAATTTCTTTTTTTTTTTTTTTTTTGGGTGTGAAATTAAAATAATNACTGCAATGTAATTCTGAAACATATACACATTCCAAAATTGTTTGTGGAGGTTGGAATACAAAGTCCGGACTGGCTTAATTGTTGTTTAGTGAACTACATTCACTTTAATTTGGCATTTTCCTACATACAATTTCTTTTTTTTTTTTTTTTGTGAGTGTGAAATTGAAGTAAGTAAGAGAAGTGAAATGGAAAATAAAGGGATTGAAAAGTCCTCTGGACAAAGATATCTCAAGCCAAAGTTGTAGATAAAAAAATATTTAGTAAAATGCCTGTCTTATCTTGAAATACAGAGCATGTGACTTCAGACTACATTATGTAGAGAACAGCCTCTAAATAACTAGATAATTTCTGTGAGAGAAGGTTAAAAAGGATGAAGAATAACTCATATTCATCAAGAATAAATGACACTCATGGTAACACCGTCTTAACTATTTATTGCAAGACACTGATAGTAACAGAAAGAAAATTCAAGGCTGAAGTGACATAAATAAAACTTAATACTAAATTTAGATAAGAGATACAGCCTGCTTGCCACAACAGTTTTATTGTTTCAGTTTTAAGAAAATATTGGTTGTAGTACATGTACAATTGCATTTATTACAGAAGCTCATTTTCAAACAGAAGCTATATATTGGTAAGCTGAAACGGTTGCTTAGAGTAGACAAAACTGATTGCTCTGCTTCCAGCAACTAGTTTGAAACATGTTCAGTAAATGTATAGCTGTCACTGTGAATATATCTTGCATTCCAATCAGGACCTGAGGCAGGGAAAATTCCCTCTCATATTAAGGCTTATTGGCATAACCCATCCTTTTCAGTACTTAGGACTGAAATTACTGTCCTAAGAGAAACCACTGAAAAGATAATTGCTCAATAGGCCAGTCACCTGCAATATGTGAGGAATGTATTTCTAAAATTAATTTTACCTTGTCTTATTAAGTAGTTATCCTTTCATGAGAGAACTGTTTGAATCTCACTTACCTGCTTCTCATTCATATGATGAAAAATAGGAGCATGCAGGAATTTGTAAATCTGTTGAAGGGCAAGTGGTACTGCTGTAAAAGTAAAATTGAGAAACAGAACAATGGCTACCCATATGATTAAAATTTTGTAGACCTCTGAATATGCCATTGATCAATCAGATGCTGCTTTTATGTCATATCCTCATTTAAAATTATTTTGAAAAATGCAAAGAATATAGACATAATTTAAGGGAGAAAATCCTGGAAACAGTGGAAAGAATTCAAACACATAAGTGAATGAAAAGAATATAAACACATGACTTGTGCTTTGCCTAATGCTATCTTTCCGTCAAAAAAAATCTTAATGGACTAAAAAAATAACAAGAATTTACATCTTGAAGATAAAGAATGACAAATTGAAATTAAAGTAATTATTAACAAAAAGATGAACCTAATAAAGTTGAATGACCATTAAGTGAAAATATTATCAAGAAAAATATTGGGTATTCTTTTTTTTTTAGTTAGTTAGCTAGCTTCTTTAGTTTTTAATTCAGCCCTAGAAGAAGAATTGATTTTAGTCCACAGGATGCAAAGCAGCATAAAACAGATAAAATAAAGTCTCCTGGATGCTGTCTGACTACATATGTACCAGGCTGCATGTCATATTTTCAAGACAAGACATGAAGGAGAACAAAAATGGAACAAATTGCCAATTTATTTAGGCAAACAGGCCATGTTATGCTAGCTTAGTCTATTAAATGATACTTTTTCCTTTAGAGCAGAGAAATATAAGGGGTCTTGCCAATCCAGACAAAGAACCATAAAAGCATAGAATAATCAAGGCTGGAAAGGACCTCTGGCATCATCTGATCCAAACCCAGCTGGTTTAGTTTAGATGGGACTGCTCAAAGACGTTAGTGAAGTGTTCAATATAATCCCACTTACAGAAGATGGAGAGGACAAAGTCTGTAAAGTACCTGTAAGGTAATTATGGCTCTTACTGTAGCAACAGTAGCAATAGGTAATGATGACAAGGAAAATCTAAGATGGGAGGACATTCTTCCAGGATGAACCAGAGGAAGATTATTTGCAAATAATTCATGGGACAGTGCTAGTGAAATTTAACTGGGACAGAGGCATCATGAACAACTAAAATAGCATATATGCTTGATTAGTTGAGTAATATAATGCATTTTATAGCACAAAAAAATGTATAGTCAGATATCCTGACACTAGTAAAAGCAGTTTTACAATGAATTGCAAATTATTTGCAAATATATAAAGAGAGTTGTGATCACCTCACAGGGCTGTGAGCCACCTATATGATGGAGCTTTTAAAGGTGTGAAAAATGTTAAGTTTCTGTGAGTAACTTGCTGATGGTTTAGTAGATGAAGGACTCCGACTTTTAAGTTGTTGCTAGATCAGATAATATTTTCAACCTGTGTATAGGTAAGGGTAACTGGCGATGGATTTGTCTGAGAATGGGGAAACCACACTGGGTAAAACAAAATTCCTGATAGAAATTGGT
Organism: Agapornis roseicollis; assembly: GCA_002631895.1. NCBI lineage: Eukaryota > Metazoa > Chordata > Aves > Psittaciformes > Psittacidae > Agapornis > Agapornis roseicollis. The sequence goes on from NDXB01008684.1 coordinate 50,774, forward strand.
AAAAGATGTTCTTGTGACACCATGCCTAGATCCTTCTTACTAAATATATGCTTATGAAGGACCCGGAAAACTACTTCCTTGCTGGAGTACGGTTTTGAAATAAATCTATTTCAAGGCAAACACTGACTGCTAAAGGGAATAAACTGTGTACTGCAGGAATTGTATCAGTGGCTAAATTATCAGCCTTTACAGAGAAGATAAAAGCTACAATTTTTCTATAACTGAGCCACTTATACATGAACTGGACTTTTCATACAGTGAGAAAAATATAAATTTTATTAAAGTTGGAGCAAGTTTTCACTTCAGCTTATTTCAAGAATTCCCAAAGTATTAATGAAACATACTTGTTCTTTGATGACAGATACCTGCCCCTGGCAGTTAGTAGAAAGAAACACACATCTTAAGGAAGTGGAGTTGCCTTTTTCATAATCAGAATATGACATTAGAATTGCTTTTCATGATGGCTCAAATAAAGCCGTGGTAAAAATCATGTTAATGTGCAATAATATCCTGAGGATGAAGAACAATGTGGAGTTACAAGAATTTGAGTTGCCATTTCAAAGAACTTCACTTCACATTGGATCATTCAAGATCATGTAAGCTCCTCACAAAGGCAATTGTTTTGATTAGGTAAAATTATTTTAAAAATTAAGCAAATGTCTGATATATAAAGTGTCTAAAACTACTCATATGCAGAGGTGTAAGAAAGCATAGTGAACAGAAGACAGCAGGAGGAAGGTTTCACAAAAAACATCGATTGAAGGCACTGAAACATGATTAGAACAGTTGCTTTATCAGTACGCGAGTGATTTCTTCAAGAATAATGAAGAGCTTTTGAGATATGATCAAGCTTAATTTGGATTGTACTTAAACCTGTGGGGGTATATCAGATTTCTCTGCATTGAGCAGCAGTGAAGGCAACTGAAATCCATGCAAAAAGTGGAATGGCTGTGCAGAGGATTTAAAAGAATTTTCTCACCTTAAACACTGGCAAATGTAATTATAAAAATATCCCAACAGAAAATAGAGGATATGCATAGATCACAGGATCTTTAGGTCAGGCATATGGGACTAATTTTACAGAAGGCAGAAGAGCAGGTAAACGGAATAATAAAACCAATCAGGAAAACAGACTGTACATTTTCATCTAGGAATGTTTCCACCTTAGATCTTCTGCTTCTGCACTGAGTGTGGCTTAATCACACAGAAGCTCTTGGCCCTGTGTTGCTGATACATGCTGCCTCTGGCAACAGAACTGGCTCCACTCTGAATCAGAGGGAAAGATGCCTCCTCCATCCCGTTCTATGCTACCTGAGGTTTTCCTTGGACTTCTTTCAGCTAAACACAGAGTGTCTCTGATCCTACTTAGCTTCTGTGATCTGAGAAGATCACAGCCTGAAGTGGCATGAATAACTTCAAGTGCCAGTGTAAACAGATGTGTGACAACAGTGGGAAAGCTGATGGCAAATGTTTCAACTAGGTTGTTTTAGTGTTCTCCTTTATTGATAAAAACTAAAATATATATGCAACCCCCCTGAAAATCTGTCTTAACCCCAAAAGACTTCTTTCCTCAAAAATTCCTCTTAGAGAAACTGTTGTGGGCATTAATACCACCAAAATAGTAATCGAAACACCTTCTCCACCCTCCACAAAAAAAAACCCAATAGACCCGGAAAAGCAGGAATCCTGATAAATGAGGAATGACTGTCATTACCACTTAAAGTATGCAAGATGCATAATACACATGAAACTATTGCATGGTTCTCCAGCAAAAATAATCTCAGATGGGAATATGTCTTAAAGGGGAATTTACAGTCCTGCCAGGCAATGTATTAGAAGAGCATTACTGAGTTCAGTTACCCTTCCTAGAGAACCGAAACTAAGTAAAACTGCTATGACTCATAAATTATTTTTATAGAAGAGTGTGTTGGTTTTAAAATTAAATCCACAAAGCTTAAATTCTATTAATGAGCAAAATTGCTATCTGTCTTCCTGAAATGATTGGACATTTTCTGGTGGGACACTTTTTAATTCAGGAAGCTTAGATTCACTGAATTGAAACATGATGATATTGAGAAAACATTTGTTAAAACTCGGCAGATTTCTGACTGGGAAAAAATAATCTGGCCTTCTGCCAGCTTGCTTGATTGCCTTCATCACTGTACAGCTTCGTTCCCTGACAGGGAATTTTGGAGCTAGGCTTCTGTAAATACCTATTCTTTTGTGTTTAATAGTATTAGGTCTTCCTCTGCCAGTTCAGCTTCAAGGATTGCCATTGAAGAAAACTGAGTGCTCAGGTAGCAAGTAATCTAGAAAAGCAGTGAGCCAAGGAGATTCACTGTCAGCAACATGGCAGTCAAAGAACCCAAGTGTACATTGAATGGGAATCCAGAGAGCCTTCAGAACTAACAGGGAGCTCAAAAAACCAGAAAACCAGGGTGCAAATTACCAGTGCAGTCTCAGAGCCATTGCTCTTAGTAGACCACTTTGTGTACTGCAGAGGTGAAAAACCTGCACATTTAAAAAACTTCTTTGTACTAAAATTTCATGCTCCTTAGCTGTCTGCCTGGGATTTTCAGGCAATTTCTAAACTTCAGAAGGTAAGTTCTAAGAAAAAACACTTTATAATGTGTGATTCATGCTGAGATCACAAATGCTGGGTCTAAGTAAGCAATACAGTAAAAGGTTGGGTTTTGTTGCAGGAATAACAGTGCTGTCTCAGACTCATGGTTTACTGAGAACCAAAGGCAGTGACTGCATTAATGGGAACATAAGAAGCTACGCTAAAAAATTATAGTCTGTTTCCATGAACTTAGCATTCTAACTTCCAACAATTTAACATAGATTAAACTTGGAAATAAAAAACTTAATTTGCATTAACAATTATATCTTTGGATGATAATGGATGCTAATCTTCCCCTGTATAACTCTTTTAAGGCCTCTTCAGCTATGAAATTTATAGTTCAATATTGAAAACATTTACTTTATTTTAATTGTCTCTGAATATTTTTATATTTTTATCTTGATTGAGATCTTGATTAAAATTTGTAAATTGAATTTGGACTGTCCTACTGGAAAAGTGATTTTTCAAAACTGAAGCACTCTTGAACTCCATTCCATCTTTGTTAAAAAAAGTATCAAATATCTGGATTTATTTTCTATTTAACAAAACTAACATATATGTACATAAGTACCTAGAATGATTTGTCATACATGAGTCAAGCAGACCCTTGGTTGACTCCAGCTTGAAAAACACTGGAAGCATGTACCTTCCTAATTTATACAGGTTAATAACGAATCCTGTGCAGCAAAATACAGGGGATGCACAACATATTTATGAATGGGAGGAAAGTCACAATTCCTTAATCTAAATTAAAATTTTCCTGACATTTTGGCTGTACTCTCCTATACTCAAAATGGCTCAGTATTTCATGTGGTTAGCCCCTTTTAAAACCTGCCTCTGTAAAACTGTTATCTCCTTTTTAGTTTAGTTACATTATATGTTGTTCTATGTAACTATTGCTTTAGTAGAGAACCAGCCAAGAGTCCAGGAATGGCTTAAGGTAAAATTATCAGAAGCCTGAATGGAACACTGTCTATTGCAATAGAAGAGTGAAGCTATGGAGCTAAGAATTATTTCACATTCATTATTGTAAACAAATATGTAATAATTTTGTTGCTTTCAGCAAGGAGGCTACAGCTACATAAAGAGCTAAACCTGGCTTTTTTTTTGTATGCTGACTTTGGAGAAACATAAAATTTTACTTGGTCCATTCTTCTTTAAATTACAATTGTGTTACCTAATGGGGCACAGAATAAGACATCCTTGTCCAATTTAACTTTAGAATACTATTTCAACCTATGAAACCTGATAGACTGACAGATTAAGTGATCTGGGGGTAAGACATGGGGGACTTTTTTGTAACAGGCTTTCTTCAGAAATCAGGAGTCTTCATCAGTGAGGCATTAGCCCTCCAATCTGTTAGGATGTGACCATCTTTATAGCAGTATGTCACAGCTATGTGCATTGCTTCTCCTTGTTTCACAAGATATCAAGCAAAGGCACAGATTTATTAGTGATTCATTTTGAACCGTAGTCTATCCTGAAAGAACCACCCAATCTAAAATTCACCTTTCCAGAATGCAGTCCTGCTGTGACAGTCTGGAGGAGTTCCTCTCATGACCCCAGGTAAATCGCACTGGATATTGATTCTGTTCAGCCAACTCCCTGCTAATCTTCAAAATTATGCCTGCAACTGAATTCCTGTTGTTGCCTGAAAAATTCTCTCCTCAATGTGAGTTGCTGGTTTGCTGAATTATCTGAAATAGATTGTTCAGTAGTCTAGACTTTGTATCTTCCTTCCCATCACAGGTTTTGTGTACACAAACCAGTTCTCGAGTATCTGTCTGCAAGGAGCTGTGTGATAAGGTTCTTTTTAACTATTCAGTAAAATACTTTTCTGCAAATTGTCCTTACACTAAGGAAATCAAGCATGAGGTACTGTTAGATACTATCAGTTTAGTACTCAGTATAATATCAGCGGGACAAGCTGCAAGATAAACTGCAATGGAAAATGAGCGAATAATGTTGTGCATCAGAGAATGATTTCTGCGAATGTATATTTAGTAGAAATTTCCTGGAAAAGGACCAGCTTTCATCTAGGTTACGTGAAATATGCTATGAACTCTTTACTCAGAAAAGCCTGGCCATTGAAGGCTGTGATCTGTGTGAGAAATAAGAATGGTCTGGCATCACATGCAAGTATGTGAAAATTTTGCAACTGCATCCATCACTGAAGATAATGATCTTATTTGATATTTGGTAGGATTAAGATTTGACAGCACTTTTTTTGAGAAACAGGGGCAATAGAAAGTGGAAGCAATTATATAGCAGTGGGCACTGATTCATTTAAGTCTGATCTACATGGAAAATTAATTCAGGCTGAGGTAGGATATAAAGCAGTGATTGCAAATTAACTGTTTTCAACCTCCTGAGAAAGTTAATCCCACGGAACTTTAGATATTCACACTGAATCATAGAATAGTCAGGGTTGGAAAGGACCTTAAGATCATCTAGTTCCAACCCTCCTGCCATAAGCAGGGACACCTCACACTAAACCATGCCACCCAAGGCTTTGTCCAACCTGGCCTTGAACACTGCCAGGGATGGAGCACTCAAAACCTCCCTGGGCAACACATTCCAGCATCTCACCACCCTCACAGGAAAGAATTTCTTCCTTATATCCAATCTAAACCTCTCCTGTTGAAGTTTGAACCCATTACCCCTTGTCCTGTCACTACAGTCCCTAATGAAGAGTCCCTCGCCAGCATCCCTATAGGCCCCCTTCAGATACTGGAAGGCTGCTATGAGGTCTCCACACAGTCTTTTCTTCCCCAGGCTGAACAGCCCCAACTTTTCCAGCCTGTCTTCATATGGGAATCCTTTACTTAGACTTCTTTTAATAATCAATTTCATTTCTAGTATATGATTCATCTTATTCTAAATGTAGAAATCTAAAATGGGGCATATAAGTCACATCCTCGGGGTGTCTCTATCTTTCTATTTCAATATAAAGATGACTCGTTTGATTATAAACATCTCAGCTGTAGATGTCTGAAGCTAAATGAGATGAATCACATCCTCTGACTCTAAAATAAGGGTCTTTATTCCAAATTACACACTTCAGAATTGAGAATATGGGCATCTACACAAGAAGTCAATCATAAATTCCAAATTAACCTCCCACATTAAGGGAGCTTTTTTCATTGATTTAGGGTCTTTTCACTGAGTTGATAGCATCCTTCTTATGTTAAGAGGCAAGATGAGACCCTATGCAGGCATGGTTTTAAGGCTGCATTTTATCTATTACTACAGTTTGCTGCATAAAGTCATGAAACACTGTGTTAAAAAAAAAAGTTAAATACCCATAATTAATATAGTCATATTCAGCTGGCAGTATAACTAGTCAGGCTGAACAAGATAGTATCTATCTACTCTAATTTGCCACTTCCCAGCATTCATAAATTCCTACTAAATTGCCTTACTGCGAAACATTGATGCTTTTCTTGATTGATACTAGTTCAGAGAAAATGTGATTTACTGATGAGAAAAATAAGCTTTCTTTGATGAACTACATTCCTACTTATCTTCTTGTCCTCTTTATTGGGTAGAAATTTTGGTAAACAGCTTTTACTAACATTTTTTGACAGATGGTTGTTTTATATTGTAAGACGAGAAACTTCATGTTTGTGCTGCAGTGGTTGTGTGGGTCTGTTGTGGGCAGCTTTGCTGCCATAGAAATTGACCCTGATAGACTGGAGAAATTGGCTGACAGGAACATCATAGAGTTCAACAAGAGGAAGTGCAAAGTACTGCTTCTTTGAAGGAGCAACCCCATACATCAGTACACGCTAGGGGCCAACTGGCTGGAAAATAGCTTGATAAAAAAGCAATATGCACTTGTGGCAAAAAAGGCCAACATACTCCTGTGCTAAGCAGAGCATTATCAGCAGGTTGAAGGAGGTAATACTTCCCTTTATTCATCATTGGTGAGGACACAACTGGAGTGCAGTGTCCAGTCCTGTGATCCTTGCGGATGTACTAGAAAGAGTCCAGTCATGGAGATTACAGAGGAACTGTAGCATCTCTTCTGAGGGAAGGCTGTGAGAACTGGGACTGTTCAGTTTGGAGAAGTCTCAGGAGGATTTTATCAGTGTGTATAAATACCTGAAGGAAGGGTGCTAAAATAATTGAGCCAGGCTCTTCTGAGCAGTGCCCACTGGCAGGATCAGAGGCAATTGACACAAACCGAAACACAGGATGTTCTGTCTGAACATCAGGGAACACTTATTAACTGTGAGGGAGACCAAGCACTGGCACAGGTTGTCCAGGGAAGTTCTGGAGTCTCCATCCTTGAAGATAGTCAAAAGCTGTCAAGACATGGTCCTGTCCAACTGGCTTTAGGGGCCCCTGTCTGAGGAATGAGTTTGGACCAGAAGACCTTCAGAGTTTTCCTCCAATCTCAACTGTTCTTTGTTTCTATGATTTAATTTGAATAAAAATGCTGACATTTTCATTCAGAAGTAGTGCTGTTTTCCAAAACCAATGTGAAAAGCATTTACAAGGAGTGAAACAGAACTTCAAAGTGTGCATGGAGGAAAAAAAAACAGTGTAATTGTCCATCTGTTGATAGAAAGACTTGGAAAGTCTCAAACTGCTGACAGGGCAGTTAATGAATAGTCACATGGTTACTATTATTTCAGGTCTTTATCTTTTCCTCTTCTGTAGGAAGATGTCATTCATAAGTCTCTCATTTCTAAGTTTTGGGTTTTTTTTTGTTTGCTTGTTTTGTTTTGTTTTTCTCCTACTACCATTAGGCAATTTCTTTTTTGTTCTCCTAAACTTCACTCTATTGACGTCAGAGGATGCCTTGTTTCAATGGAAATAAACCCTTGACCTTCAAAACAAAAAAGACGTTATAGGGTCTGATACAGGAACAAGGTTAGAGAATATTATAGCAGCTTCAAAGGCTAAGATGTTTTGGTAAGAGCGCTAACTACTGGTGCTTGTGAAAGCAGTGAGTTAAATTAATGTGATTCAAGCAAATACTACCATGCAAATGCTCAGTCTGCAAAGGTTTACTATATAGATATCATGAAGCTATTACTGCTGTTTTGATTTATTTATTTATTTTTTTTTTGCTGTTTATTGTGGCATCACCCAAAAAATGCTAGGTACATAGAATGGCATATTCTGTGCTCTGAGGGTTTAACTCTGGTGACAGATACAGCACAACGATAGAGAGACAGAACAACAGGTGGAGGAAACAGTGGGATGGGAAGAACATAACTGCAAAGGGAAGGTCAGGTGAGGATAAGACTGTGCAGATACCTTGTTCCCTAATATATACAACATTTGTAGGGGTTTTATTACAGTTTTTTCTGTAATTTTACTGTTCCTGAATTTACCAGGCAGAGAAATGCTTTGCAATGCTTCCTAAAAGAAGTTCTTCCTTCCCACCACCTTTTTTTCTGCAAAGTTCAAGCTTGGTATTCAAGTACACTTCAGAGAGACTTTCTGTATGCATTTAGGTCACAATGTTACTTTTGTTTTCTGTTATCCCCCAAGAGTTATTTAGGGTCCATAAATCTTATTTCTTCTTATGCCTCTTAGGCTTTTAAAATTCTCAGTCTACCTGGACCCAGTCTCTCTCTGTGGGTGTCCTGGGTTCAGCTGTAGCATTTTTCTCCTTCTTAGTAGCTGGTGCAGTGCTGTGTTTTTGACTTTCAGGCTGGGAACAAAGCTGATAACACTGATGATTTTAGTTGTTGCTAAGTCATGTTTACTCTGACCAAGGACTTTCTGAGTCTTATGCTCTGCCAGGAGGAGGGGAAGCTGGGAGGAAGCAGAGACACCTGACCCAAACTAACCAAAGAGGTATTCCATTCCACAACACATCATGCCCAGTACATAAAATAGGGGCAGTCACGTGGAAGAGCTAGATCACTGCTAAGGTTGGGCTGGGCATTGGTCTGCGGGTGGTGAGCAGTTGTATTCTCTTCCCTTGTTATTTGCCTTGTCATTACTGTTATTGGTGACAGCAGCAGTGGTTGGTGTTATGCCTTAGTTACTGGGCTGCTCTTATCTCAACCTGTGGGAGTTGCATTCTTTTGATTCTCCTCCCCATCCCTCTGGGACTGGGGGGAGAGCGGGGGAGGGGGGAGTGCGTGAGCGGTTTCGTGATTCTGGGTTGTCAGCGGGGTTTAAACCACAACAGTGGGATGGTATGAAAGCTGAAAAATATGACACTGGCCTCCATTCTTAACACTTAATATGTGGGATTTCCTTCTGACAGACATATGAGATGAGTAAATATTATTGTTACCTTTCCCCAGTGGGAAATTGAAGGCAAGGGTTGTTTCTGGAACACCTGAAATGTGAGCCTGACTCAGAATTTTGGAATGCCATATTCTAAACTTCTCCATAAACCAAAGTAATTTTCATCTGTTCAGCCTTCTAACTTCAATTTGAAGGTCTTTTGTCTTACCTGTCTCCTCTATTTTCATCCAGATGTATTCCAATAGAAATTCTATGCTGGCATAGTTACAAGCAAAGAAAACAACAAAGATTTAAGGGAATGTCTTGTAGATTAATGGCTAAGGATCCTTCAGCTGATCATTATTTCTTAATAAACACTTTAATATAAGGTAATTTCTAGCTTTTTAAAGGGAATTTAAATTAAAAAAAACCAAAACCAATCCAAAGTAACAGGAATAAGGATTTCTGGTTTTAATTGTATAACTTCAGTTTCTGAGAAATATTCAAATGTTGTTCTGTGATGCTTTATATTGCTAATTCTGCTTTTTCTTGATATTTGCCAACAAGTAGTAATGGGATATCAAGAACTAGTGTACATTACCATTTGCTACTAAATAAGTTTATAAAACCAAGTCTATGGTTAACTTAAGATGATAAGTGATCAAACATTTTTCATGTTCCAAATGAATGCGAAAATAACTAGTTTGCAGGATGAGTGCTAAGAGAGCAAATTTGTCATTTCTGATCTGATGGTTGTTTAAATTATCTCTTTTTTTTTCTTTGTTTGTTTTTTTTTTTTTCCCTAGGCCTTTGAGAACCTCTCTGAGCAGGCACCACCAGAATTTTCCTATTTGCTTAGGAATCGATCCAACTGTAAAAGTTTCCACCATGTCAGATGTTGATTTCATTGGAGATTGCCTTGCAGCATTCTGCTAGGTGCTTGTGCAGAGCAGTAAAGAAACAAACCAAACCAAAAAATGTTCCAGGAATCATATAATTCAGTAATTGTTTGTTGTCCCATCTGCACTATGGAATAGGTACAAATGTTGTTCTTACATTTTGAAATCTTGGCAAATTTAATAACTATAGTGTGGTGACTCTGGGTGGCAGCCAGGTGTCCACCAGCCTGTTCTATCCCCCCCTTCCCAACAGGACACAGGGAGAAAATATAATGAAAGGAGGTTGAGATAATGACAGGGAAATCACTTACTAATTGCAGTCACAGTAAAAACACTCTGGGCAAATAGTTGAATTTATTGGCAAATAATTGCAAAATGGTAGGATAGTGAGGAATAAGAACAAAAAATAACAACCCCTTCCCATGTTCCAGCATGGGGTCTCCCCATGATATACAGCCCTTTGTGACCTTCTTCAGTGCTGGTCCTTTCCACAGGCTGTAGTTATTCAAGGTCTGCTCCAGGATGGTTCTTTTTCCACAGGGTACAGTCCTTTGGGAATGGACTTCTCCAGCATGAATCCCTCCCAGGTTCATAGGTTCTGCCAGGAAAACTGCTCCTACATGGGCTCACCATGGGCTGGAACCTCCTTCAGGGCAGATCCACCTGCTCCAGTGCAGGATCCTCCATGGACTGCAGATGGCTATCTGTTCTACTGTGGATCTCCATGAGCTGTGGGGGCACAGACTGCATCAACATGGTCTGCACCACGGGCTGCAGGGAAACCTCTGCTCTGGCACTTCCTCTCCTGCTTCACTGACCTTGGTGTCTGCAAGGCTGTTTCTCTCTTGTCTTCTCACTCCTTTCACTCAGTTGTTGTGCAATGGATTTACCCTTTCTGAAATACGATGTCACAGAAGCACTACCAGCAGACCTGGTTGGCCTGGCTTCGTTGGCAAGCAGCAGCTCTGTCTTGGAGTTAGCTGGCACTTGCTCTGTCTAACATGAGGCGTCTTTAATATCTTCTCACAGAAACCAGCCCCTAAGCTTCTCCTTCCTGCCCCCCCAACCCAACACAATAACATAATCTTTATCCTTGCTTTATTAAGTAGAAGGGATGATATAGATGAAAAATCTTACTAAAAGAAAGCTCTGCACTTGCCAAATACTCAATATTGCTGCCTGTGAATTCTGGGCTGTCTTGAGGTGTGACAGAGAAATAGAGGCAAAAAATTATGATTTTCCACAAATATACTGAAGTGGCACCTGAAGACTTTTGAACTCTCTGGCAAGTTCAGGGCCTTCCAAACTTGCCTAAGGGATTCTTCATTGGCGGAAAGGAGTTTCCCAACTCTAGTACTTGATCCAAGTTTCACTGTCGTCCCATAGCCATTCAGGATCCTTGTGTATCTTATTTGACAGCATTGTACAGGGGTGCTTTATAAATAAAATGTTTTGTATTCTCTTTTGCTTGTACTGTAAACTTCCCATTGACAGTGAAAAGGTACAAAGTACAGGAATCATATCTTGCTTAGTGACATCTGTTACCTTAGAGGGAGGAAAAAGATACACATTTCAGGAATAGTATCATACTGATCCTAACGTTGTCTATTATATGAGTCTGTATACTGTATGTACATCCAGAATACATACGTATATATGTATAAACACACAGGCTTATATACGTTCACATAGAGATACACAACTCATTTTTTTTGTGATTATATTTTAAAAGTATTACACTAATTATACCTAGAAAAAGGTTTCTGGATAAAAATCTATTGGTGTAGTGTTTAGTTTTGTTTCGCATGCTCTACTGTGCAAGGTGACTTTGGAGCATTTTTATTGCACAGGGATTTTACATTTTAAGCGTATACGGCTCACAATCAGGAGACACATTTTACATTTTTATGTGGGCACAGAATCACTAATGTAACAGCTAGTATCATTGATAAATTGTTTCTTTACATTGTGTGTGCCAAGCTACAGACATATAAATGCAAAGTGTGTACACATTCTGTTAGAAACATTTTTATTACTGAATGTAAATTGCATTATTTTCCGCCAATGCTTATTCTTCAGTTTTTGTGCAAAGACCGAACAAATCCAGACTCCTTTTCCCACTATGTCTCTTTGATATTGGATGTATTTTTAAGTGCAGCATTTTATACCGAAAATTGCTATTCTGGAAGAAATTTTGAAGAGAGCATAAGGCATTATTAGATTTTACTGTTGAAGAGTAGGCAATAAAGGTAAAGAATCTTGCTTTTGTGAAATGTTTCTGGTTTGTGTTTGTTAAGCTTTCCCTTAAAGTATTTAGTTTGCATAAAGTATGACTACCACTTCTGTGCTTCTGCATTCACTTATGCTCCCAAAGCCTTTTGAACGTAGCTTGTTTATACTATCATTCTTTCTGGTAGCACAGTGTTCCTCAAATCCATCTTTATAGTTGCCTGCAAGCTATACTGTACCCTTCTAAGGGAATCTACATTAGGTATGAAGTACAGGTTCTGTGATGGGGCTTGTGAATGATAGCTCCAGGTTGTTCCCTTTGCTAGCTTTGTGAAGGAATGGAACTGACTTACCCAACTTCCAGGCAGGAGTAGGAGATTTACACATGGCAGATATGTCCGGAAGGCTCTGTACCACTGTTAGTTATACATCATTTAAATTCCCTTCTTTGAATCATTGTGTTACTTTGTCACAGCTATTGACAGCTGCTATCTGATCAGTCTGCTAGTGCCAGTAGTATCTTGGCAACAGCACAAAAATAGCTTTTTCCCCTTGTGAGTAAGACCAGTCTGCACTGACAAATTAGAAATGTGCTAAAGACAAAATAAGCTGATATTTTGGGCCAGATTTTCAGCCTTACAACTGTGCTGCAGACAATTATTAAATTGTCCAAAACAATTGATGGAGAATTCCTCTAGAATGGGAGAAAATAGCTTCAAGATGCTATATTTCAGTCATAGCCTTTTTATTAGGTACGGGTGTAAAAGGAGGCAGTTCTGCAGGGGGGATCCACTGCTAGCAGGGTGAGATTTTAGCTGGCTGCTCACAGCCAGCTCCAGGTAGAAGACAGCAGGATGAGGCAAAACCTTGTCTGACTTGGGAGTTTTTAAGAAAAAGCTGGAAAAGCCCTAGCAGAGGCTCCCTGCTCCTCCTTTTGGGAGATTTTCTAAGCTGAGGGATTGCAGTTGATCCTGCCCACGGGACAACATTGCCCTGGCTGCTTGCCAGCAGGTAGAACAGTCTGTGGCCCCTCCTCTTCCTCCTTTGGATCTTTCCTTTGCACCAAATAAGTGTGGGACTGCCAGCTGGCAAGTATTCAGAATGCCCAACCCACCTGAAGCATCTGGAAAGCTTCATCTTTCCCACACATGCTCCATGCAGGCAGGCAAGGCACACAACCTGGTAAGTCCAGACCCCATGATGGTTTCTTGCTTCCTCCCTGCCTCTAACAAGTGGTGTGGGGTGCTTACCCACAAATTTGCCCATGATCTCCTAGCCACCTCAGTCTCACCCCTCCAGCTGGGTGAGTGAGATATATGATGTGATTTGCCTCTACAAACCCACAGTCACGGCGAGTGGGAATAACCTGAGGCACAGTCCCTACCCAGGGATGTGAGAGATGTAGTGAGCACTTCGCTATTACTGTTTATATGCCTAGGGCTGCAAATTTTGGAATCACTTCTTTGGAAAAAAAAGTGTACTATCTTGGTTAGAATTTCATAAAACACTGCAAAAAAAAAACAAGGCTCTTATGTGTTCAGGCAACAAGGTAAGCCTGAGAGATATTATGGTAGCTAGAATTTACTGTACACAATGAATTTATCCTACAATGACAACCAATTAACCTTAATTAGGATTCGATTTCATATCATAGTGATTGCGTGTTACCAAATGCGGAATTGCTCAAAAACAAAAAGGGGGATTTGTGGACAGGCTGTCTGACAACGGACATTTTGTGAGCAATCCAGAGACCTTGGTGTAAGGCAGCCTGCCTGAGAACAGAAACGGAGTTGAGATAAACTGAAGGCCGTGGATTAGGGAGTAAAAGAAACATCAACTGTAAGAACTCAGAGGTAGGCGGAGGAGAGGGGGAGCTGGGAAGTTCTGGGGGTCGAGTTCCCAGGACAGTGTCATCCAATCCTAGCATTGTTAAGGGTTAAGGTGCCCAATCAACAATTGCCAAATCCATGTAGCTGTGCTAACAATCTCTATGTAAGCTTGACACTTTGTCTAATAAATAGGCATTCGCTTGATCACATTGATCGTCTCAGTGTTGTCCGTGACTCCCGCATCAACAACCTAACCCAAGGGAAAGGCACATCTTTATTTTTCTAGGGGGGAAAAAAAGAAAGGTCTCTGGACTTCTGTGGGAGAGATGAGTGACAATCATACTTTCTCTTCCTCCTTTAGGAGAAAGATGTCTGAATATATGAAAATGTTTTCAGAAATTTCTGCTCATAAATCCATTTCTTTCAAAGTCTACACTCTTTGAGAAGACTATTTTGCTTCAGCCCCAAATCTTCAATTAGGTCTTGTCAGATATCCTGCTGAGAGCTTGCATGCACATTCATTATGTTTTGTTAAATCTCATCAAATCTGGGTAGCAAACAAAAACTATACATAACATTTTATTCAGTTTATTTTCCCTTTGACTCTAATTTTTAATACTAATGCTTGAATAACTTCTAAGACTCACAAGCATATTTATTTACAGTGGAATAGTCTCCTTAGAGAGGTTGTAAAAAATGGTTTCAGCTGATTTATTTAAAATCAGACTGGACCAAATTCTCAGGAGCATACTGTAGAGAGCTATCTTGCATTTGGAATGGCTAAGAATGACCTCCACATCTTTTCTATATCTGCTTTCTACTATTCCTCAATTTCCCATGTTCACTGTCCCAGTTTGCCAAGCAGAGGTAAATATTTCTTTTACAAGTAAAACAAAATAAAGCATTCCTGATATATATATATTATATATATTTCTTTTTTTTCCCTTTTTTTTTTTTTTTTTTTTTGTTGCTTNGAGGAGCCTGAATCCCAAGCAAAGAGGCAGGGGCTGGCAGCGGGGCACAGGCTTGCCCATGGTGCCCATCCCAACATACTCAAACAGCCCCAGACATCACCAGAGACCTGAACAAGCACAGCGCTTTCCACTGCCACATATATTTCTTTTTTTTCCCTTTTTTTTTTTTTGCATATGTTGCATTAATTCTAGGAAAAGTATTTTCATCTATATAAAGAAGATTTGGTTTTTTGTTTCATGTTTAAATTTCTTCAGATCTTGAAAAGGTAGTTCCTAAATGTGTGACTTTTTCCTTTCATCTTGTTTTGCAGATTTATTTCAAAGAATAACCATCACTATGGGTATAAAAATGATTTTGTGATTTCTTAAAAAAAGACAGAACACTTATAAAAACTTTTTACTAATGGATCCAAAGACAGAGGGGAATTAGGTGCCAAAGACAAATTATTTCCTGATTGAGGTTATTCATTACCAGTACTGTATAGATAAAAAAATCACTCTACAAAGAAGAACAACTGTATTTGATGTATCAGATTTTCTGTTTATACATATAAGCATATACATAGCAGTGACCCTTCTAAAACTAAGCAGATAGAAACATTTCACATGAGAATCATAATTCACAAGCTGGTGACATCATAAATATGATCAGGTTTTAATTTATGTTGGTTTTAGTGTTATCTGTAATTGCTTCCCTAGAGGGCAAAGTTTATCTCAAAATTAGTTCAAATGTAAAATATGAGGAAAAAGTCAACAAGGAACCCGTGACCCTAGGCCTTATTTCTATTCTTGTTGAAGTCAGCAAAAAAGGATCTGAACTGAATCTCTGTGTTCCAGGCACATGAAAAAATAGTGCAACTGGTGAGCTAGGCAGACCTATGTGGTTTTAATATTCTTGCCTTTCTCCCAGAGACTGAATTCAGAGTATAATGAGAAAAAAGCAAATTCCCCTACAAAATGTAAATGTGCAAAGAACACTACCAAACTCTTCCATGTATGTTTTATTCCTAGGCCCAATTAACACTACTATCTTTGATGTCCAAAAGAACCAGCCACCTTAAGACATGTAGCTGCTGAACGTGCTTAGATTAACTCATGCCCTGTATTGCCAATTGGCACATTCATAGCAAAAGCATCCAGTCTAGTTGAAAATCATCCAGATGGCACTGCTACCCCAGCATTATGCCATAAGGCTTAAAACTGTGGTCCCAGGACCCACTCATGTTAAAATTTATGTATATGCTAAGGTTTAATTCTACTATGATGGCATAGAACATACAGTGCCTCCAAAATGGAAGTCTCAGAAGTTTCTGTGCTCTTGACAAGCTGATGAGACTCCTAATGGTAAATGCTAGGATTTAGGGTTATGCCTTCCATTAGTTCAGACACTCACCACATGGCTAAATCGTTATGTTGATCTTCACCCTTTTTGTTTGAATATCCATTTGGATGTTAAAAGTTTTGTGAAGTATACTCACAGATATCATGGCATACAGCGTTATCCTTTTCTCCCTCTCCTCTTCTAATATGTTCTAGGTCTAATTAAGGCTACAGTAGGTTCTGTGCAACATTACAGAGGCCATAAAGAGACCTGCATAAACTAAACATCCGTAAGAACAAAGTCCATGGTGATAACTGAGTTTACGTATTTCTAGGACACTGCTTCTAGTCACTGAAATATAACTTGGGACACAAATAAGTGAGTCCAGTTTCCCTACAAAACAAACCCCCCATGCCTTCCAAAGCTTAATATACAAATCCTGAGATTCAAACTCTCAACTTTACATCATACCATCATTTTCTGTGATTATGAATATAATTGAGGAACTGAAAACAAAGACAAAAAGGAAGCATCATAATAATTTGCCATTTGCCTCTTAAGATCATAACTATGGTTTTGAGGTTTTTTCTCTCAGGTGTGAAAACAAGTGACTTTCAGTTGTAAAAAGTATATTATGGACTTTCTCAGGTTACTCACAGACTGGTTTCATTTAGGATTTCTTAGTGCAGATCTGGCGTTTGCCTATTGCACTATTGTGCTGGAGGTCTGGTATTCCATTTCTAAAACATTTAAGCTGCTTTCTGTTGGGCCTGCAAAGTATTAGAATAGTTGTTTTAGGGTTTTTTGGTGTGGTTTGGTGTGGTTTTGTTTTGTTTCTTCCTTCTCCTTGTGTTATGTATTACATGAAACTGGATTATTTCCAAAGGAAAAATATTTGAGTTTTTGAGGAATCAATATGTAAATAGGATTTGTTTGCATACAAGATCTACACCTAAATTTCAACCATAAACATATATATTTGCACCTCTGGATCAGAAGAAGCAGTGATTTGATCACCCAAGACTGCTGAAGAACAGTACAAATGATCTGCTTCAGGGCAGAAATTCTGGATCTAAATCAAAACCTTTCCAAAGTATAGGATTATTATTTTTTTTTTTCTTTTTCAGATTTGTTGTTACCTCTGGATCAAAGAGCCGTTAAGATGAAACAACTGTGAGAAAAATTCAGGACATGCCTCCACACATAGGAAATTTCACTGACATGGAGGTATTGCACACCTGGAACCTCCCCAATCTCCGTGGTTTGTAAGCCCTTGTAAGAGCTCTAGGACAGCACTGAATGTGAGCTGATAAGGCCTGTGGGACTCAGGGTACCCCAAGCACCACACAGAGATACCAGATAATCTCTGGGGACTTTCACGTGGCTTTTCTGTCTTTGTTATCACTAGCCAGAACACACTCTCCAGTGCCACAGCATAGCTGTGTGTGTGGCCAGCCCTAGGTACAAGTAGAGCAGAGGCATTTCTGTATGTCATTCCGTAGATGTCACCTCAGGACTTCTTTTGCCAAAGCCTTCCTTCTGTAAGCTTACTCCATTTGTTAGATTTATTCTGTCCTGGAAAGTTGCTGTAACTTGCACATGAGCAAAATCTACTACCCAGAGTTTCATCTGCAATTTGTGGTGAAGGAAGTAGACTCAGCAAGAGGATAAACCCCTTCTTTTTGCAGCAGCTGGAGGTTAGACTTTGTGTTGTTCCTGTGGTACATTTTAGTGAAAGGGAGGGTGTTTCCTGAAGAGGAACAGGCAATCTTGAAGCTGGCATGATCTATGAGACAAGAAGCTGTGCAGGAGTGGGAACACAGAAAGCTCTCTGCTGAGCTGCAGTTCTGTGAACTCCCTGTAATGGATTTAGGTATTGATCTTGGAGTATTTATTCATCTTCAGGTTTTCACTGAGCTGTCAGTTTTCATCTGAATTAACAAGTAAAATTTCTGACTTGCTGTGCTATGATTTTTTCATGCGTAAATATACAATACCATGATAATACTTTTGTTCAAGCCCTTCTTTGTACCTTGCTTCCTGCCACGTTCAGATGATGAAGGATTTGGAGAAATTTTTATTGCTCTTTTTTTTCTTTTCATTTTGAAAATATATTAATTTATGTTTAAATCCACAGAAATAAGAGGCCTCTGAATAAATGCTGCTAAGTATCTCTAAGTGTTCTCCCTCTGCGGCTGACATGTTAACACTCAGAATCCCATGCGACTATATAGGTTACATACTAAAGCAGAGCTTTAGATTTGAGGCCACATTCTGGCTAATAGTACATACCAGCAAATCCACAGCCAGTAATGTGAGGAAAGGTAGAAATGGGCCACACCAATTCTGGTTCTTTGAAGTATTACAGAGATGCTGTTTCACAAGCGTTTCATGATCACATGACAAAAGAATGCTATGGTGTGAGGCCTGGAAGCCAGAAGATAAATCTGCAAAACCTGTTTATTTGTTCATATGGAGCTCTGGAATGGAGAGCCCTTCTCACAAATCGCTTATCTTAGGCAGGTTTTGGTTGGTTGGTTTTGGTTGGGTGGTTTTGGTTTTTTAATTTTTGTTGTTGCTTAATTGCTTTTTCTTTTTTTTTTTTTTTTTTTTTGAGAAAGGAAAGCTAGGAAGGGGGAACATCAAGGAGTTCAGACAGGGGCATCTCATAGAATCATGGAACAGTTTGGGTAGGAAATGATCTTATGGAAGAGACTATATTTTCATTGAATGAAGTGAATTCTGATCATCTATAGAGGCAGATAGTTTGTAGTACAGATTAACTCTCTCCTGCTGCCTCTGCAGCTACTCCTGTCCCTCTGCAGCTACGCCTGTCCCTCTTGTTTAATGTAGAACTTTAAAGTACAACAAAGCAAGCATCCTCTGTCAGATACAACTGTCAAGGCAGAAATAAATGGCCTTTTTTTAGTGACTTAAAAGCCATCTAGAGGAGTCTACAAGCAAACTGAGCAAGACCTGGGCTGGCAGTAACTATTAAAACATTATGATTCCCTTAATGTGACCTCCCTTGTACCAAAAGGACAATGTATGTTAGTATGAATTTGACAATTTCTTTCTCCATTTTGTGCTAGGATGCCAGCACTGAAAATTTGGTGGGGAAACTGTAATGAGTCATTCTTAGAAGCTGAATTCAAGCTGTGTATTAATTTAATGTCTTACATTTAATATTTCATCCTCAGAATTCAGTTTTGCAAGAGCAAAAATAAAGCTGGTGAGTAGTAATCATCAAATATATGACATTTCCTTTTTCTTTCCACTATCATTAACTAGAATTTATATTATATACATATGGTGCAGAATCTAATTACTTAAATTGCTCAAGATATGTTTTAGCCTTTTGGAGAAGTTATGTAATGGTTGGTATGTTCATCCTCACTTCTCTCCCCATTGTCTTTTATTTACAGTAACCATAAAAGTTCTGAATCTTGTATAAAATTATCTTTTACATATCTATCTACTTAGTCTTGAAGCTACTGATGACTATGGAATAAATAGAACTCTTTTTTTATAATAAAATATTTTTCTGTAGGTTCAGAAAGCCAGAATATGTAAGGCAGATGTATTATGCATATTTTATATACCGATATCCAACATTGTTCATAAACATACAAATATATATGCATGCTTATATGATCTAGCTCCAGCTTACATAGTTCTTGAACTATGAGATTAGAGATTATAAAACTGCAAGCACAGAGAAGATTAATTTTCTATAGACTGGAAGATGCCTCAGTGTAGTATTAAACTACAGTTGTAGCCATGTGTAAAGTTCAAGTTCAAAGCAATTATTGGTATTACCGGGGCAAAGATACTATATGCATATTAAAATAGTTTTATAAAAAAGAAGTGGCAGCTTCCTGAAAAGTGATCAATATGGAGAAATACTTATAAGGTATGTTTGGGGAGCGAGTTAAAGACTGAAAGAGAACATTAGTTAGCAAAGACTATACTAAAGTTGGGGGAAGGAAGAGTTTAGGCCACATGTAGGTCTCACGTGAGCAAAATGCTGTCAAATATTGGAGAAAAGACTACTAATTTGATCTTATTGAGATTAAAATACATCACAGATAACTCATTTCATACAAAACTTTCCCCTCATGGAAATATCATGTTCTCTGTAAGTATTCTGTCAAAAATGTATGTCTTCCTGTTCCACTGTCATAAAGTGCCTCATCACAGGATTACTTCTTATAGAATCATAGAATCATTAGGATTGTACACTATATAAAGATGTGAGCAAACACAAACTCCAGATAAAGCTCTTTTCTTTTTGAAAAGAAGATTTGCATGACATGAAAATATACTGCCTTGGCACATTGAGAAGTTAGCAGAAATCAATGAAATTTGGATTTCTTTAGTCCTAGTTTTATAAACAGCAATTATTTAAATCCTTTAAGATAGCCACAAAGGATTTTATTAAAATGACTATTAGATGTCCTGATCTCTAACTAGATTCCTAGGTATGATTCCTAGAGCAAGGAATCATACTTTGCTCTATACTCAGGGTATGTTACGAATCAAACTCTTGAGAAGCTGAATCACAAAATCTGTACTGAGATATGAAGTAATCTAGGGTAGCCAACACAAAATTCAGAAGACACCGGGTAAAGCTGGGTGCCATTTTCTATATGCATAGATGTGTGGCTGTCTTTTTTTTTTTTTTTTTTTTTTTGAGAATAAATAGAGGGATTATTG
>NDXB01008684.1:73122-89409 GCA_002631895.1 Agapornis roseicollis
AAAAAAAAAAAAAAAAAAGACCAAACAATTTATTTTTCCTGCAAGCGTCTTGCTGAGGGTAAGAAATTTCAGATATTTCAGGTCTTTCAGATCTTTTGCTTCAAAAGGTTTGAAAGGGTCAGTAAATAAAAGCTGAGCTGTAATGAATCTGTCTTTTCCATGTTAACTGTCAATAGGTCAATGCCACATGGGCTTGTCAGAAGATAACTGAGTCTCAGTGTGTCTGCATGGTAGGGGGTAGTTTATCCTTCTGGGGTCATACCTGTACCATGAAAAGAGGAAATTAAACGTAATAGCTAAAATCTTCATAATAGAATAAGAGAATTAGCAGTGGGACATAAACTAATAATAAGGAAATTCACAGGCCAGCTGTCCTCCAAGACACAATAGGGGCACATTAAGGAAGTGATTCAGGAGGCACCCTGTTGGGCATAGATATTGGAAATCAACTTCAATTGCAAATTTCCTTGTTTGTATTAGCTCAAGTTGAAACTGAACTATTTTTTGAAAGTTTGGTTGTGGGTTTTTTTTTTCCTTTCAGTGAATTTCATTTTTTTTTTTTTTTTTTAATGTTTGTTTTTGGTTTTTTTTTTTCCTTTTAGTGATTTTTATTTTTTTTTTTTTTTGTGAAACCCTCATAAAAAATAAATAGAAATAGGTTTCATAATTCTAGATTTTATTACACTGTAAATATATACTGATTTTATATCCACTGTACCTAGATCAATAGAACATATATGTTTAACAAGAATTCTAATATCTAAATGACTATGTAACCTTACATCATAGGATGATTCTACAATACAATGTGCTTCTCTGTCTTTGAAAGCAGAAAAGATAGTACTATTTAAATTTAGCAGAAACCAGGCTACAGAGAGGTTAATTAATTTGCTCATAACTGCATAGAAATTCTGAGTAGAACACATCACATTTTCTTTAGGTTCCAGGTACTTATTTCTTAACTGGAAAGGTTGTAACTGATCTTTTTTTTCCTTTCATTTTATTTTTTTTTTTAATCTAGTATGAACTGGATTTAGCCTAAGTGTAAGCTAGACTAATTAAAAAAAATCATTACATACATTTAGGCTTGTTTATATTGGCCAGAAGCAGGAGCAGAGGTATAAAAACGCAAGACTATGACAATTCTTTTCTTTTTTTTTTTTTTACCCTGGGTAGAACAAAAATTTAAGAATTTAATCCAATCTGTGAACCCCGGGCATCAGATTTCACTGTCTTGGATGTAGGCCTGTTTCTAAAGTAACTACTGGAGATCTTGTGAAGGGCCTGTTACTGTAGGCTTACCAGTGTAAAAGATCTTTGGCTATGTACTTATCATGTTTAGAAAAGTAACTGAACTATTAGAATCATAATTAAACACAACAGGCAAACCCTTTGGTGTTTAGCCATGTCTTACTATGTTTTGAGATATTTTCTGTGGATCTGAGGGCATTCTGGCTCAGGATGTTGGTGGAAAAGGAAAGAAAATTCCTAGATCTTAGCAGCTAGTAGAGAAGCTTTAATTCATGCAGAACTTAAATCAAGAGATACTGTAATGCAATCTGCAGCTCCTAAAAGTAATGGAATATTGCTTCATGGTTATATCTCTGTGGAAATGTGAATAGAGATTAATTAAACTGATAATTATTAGTTTGCATTGGCACTTACCTGCTGCACAAGTTCCAATGCTATTTTGTCAATATAAGACCACAATCCTGGCATGCATCGCTTTCCCAGATACAGTTTTGGCAATAATACCAGAAAATTGGGCCCAAATTCTCTGCTGTGTTAAAAAAAAAAAATTCAAACCCATCCAATAAAGTCATCCAATTGTCACAATCTGTGTACTGGGTTTTAGCCAGAAGAGAAATAGCAAACACAACGTTAAATATAAGTAGTGACAAAATAATCCCATCCTATTCAATTCCTTTTTCAAGTAATGTATTTAAGCAAATACTATTTAAGGCATAGGAACTTGTGAATATACATTCACGTATGTTATACACACTAATACAGAATTTATTTAGGACAACGTATTTGATTTCTGTAATGAAGTATGGCATCTTTTGTTGTTAAATCCCTTGATAAGCATATTTTTGATTACATGAAAATTATTCTAATTCTCAGAAGGGTTCAAAAGAAAACTACCATTGTGCAAACAGGTTTTTTTTGGCTTAGTGCCCTTCAAAGGAGTTAGGTATGTATCCACTGTGTTGCCTCCTATGGTGAGCAAGGCTTGCTTTAAACCTGATTACAGGCTAGCTAACAGCCTGCGATTAACTTAACTTGTCCTCTTATGAGGTTATAACATTACTCCCAGTTGACCATTTAACAATTGCATAGTACTACTGCATCATAGAATATTTCTGATATCTTTGAAGCAATTTTCAGTTTATTTACAGAACAGGGGGGTCTCAAGTTTTTTGTTCAACTCCATCTTCCTTCCTCCCCAACTTCCTTTTACATGTACCTCTGACTTTCCCAGCCTTGAGCTGTAGCCCATTGCCTAAGGGTGCCTCTTTTTGACACTACCTGTTTTCCCCAAACTATTCACTGTGGATGCTTGTTTGTCTGTTATGTGTGAAAAGAGATTGAGCAAGCTCGCTGACAAAGCATCTCTTTCTGCTGTAACTTGAAGAGCCCTTTGGGCTAAATTGCCGGTGTTGTAGTTTTGGTTATGCTTGCACATTGCCTGCATCACATATTTTGGCATAGCAAGAAATATGGTCCAGTGGCATCTTTTGAGCTTTTCCAAAAGCTAGGAGACATTATGGTGCCATCTAGTAATCAGGGAAACACATGTATGTCAGTGTGCTAGGTCTTCCTCACCCACACAAAGTCCTGCACCATTTCCAGGATGCAAAGATGTAACTCTGCTGTTCAGATTCATGTTTCAGATGCTCCTGAATATCCTCCTATCATGCTGAGGAGGATTTCCCAAACAGGTTTGCCATACATTTACATATTAAGGGTAAATGCAATGAGCCTGAGGCTTCTAGGAAGCTACAGACTAACTGTGCATGTGCTTCTCAGTAATTTTTATATCGTATTTACAGTGTACACAGAGGCCATCTGTGCAGCACATGCATAGTGGATTGGTTGGCCTCATTGTGAATGCACTGTGAAGTTGATACATGCATGTGGAGTGGATATGTCCAGATTTTCTCCACTACTGCTCTGATTAGGTTGCCAGACATCCAGAAATCCTGAACAAATGTCAAAAATCTTTGAATTCCCTCTGGATATACGTTCCAGGCATTAAAAAAAAGAGATGTGTTCCAGGGAACTGAAGCATATGGTAGTCTATCCGGCACAGACCACACTAAATGACTTAGTCACGTCTTGATGACAGAACACAGGAGGGCTGAATCCAGATGCACCTTCTGGCTGCATCCCAGTTTCATAGTGGGACAAGACTTGGGTGATTACCAGCCCTTTTGTGGATTTCACTAGATATATGGGTCAGGGGAGGAACTGCCATATCATCCAAATAAGTCCTTGATCTGTACAATCGAGGGAGAAGTAATTTGAGGCAAGCTATGGAGGTTCTGTTCTCAGTGCAGGAGCAAAGATACAGCCTCACTCACATGATGTCCTGGCAAGGAGTTTATTATGCTCAGTATTTTCCCATATGTTATGTACATAGCTGTAGAAAAAAACCTGCAGAGAAAAAGCCTTCAGTGAATGTGGCTTTGATATTTAGAGGATGTTTCTACTTAAAAAACAAAGGGACAGAATACGCAGTTGCTGTAAGAGATGCTGGACTGTTATTCATTTGGAGAGCACACAGTGAGCAGTTGCAAAACAGCAGTTCAGTAAAGCAAACCAAAACATATAGAAAACAGAGTGAGTTCAGACATTTGTTCTTACTACATTTACTGAAGTGCCTGCAATTCCTGCTTTGAAGCTGGCAAAATAACAATAAATACTGAGGAAAGAAAAAGGTTATCTGCATGTATTTCATAAGCTATTTATTTTAAGTAAGTGTGGAGACTGTGAAGTGTATGAAAAACATATGTATATTTCTTTTTAAAATGCGTTCATTGCTGGGTTGGTAGTTTGAAAGTCAGTGAAGAAACCATAGACTTACTGTGTGGAAATAAAGACTTTACTTTAATCTTGATCATATTAAGGAAAATATAGTTGTTATATATGTGTATATATATTTAATGTGTATTCATATCTTAAATGGTAATACTGTCTTCAGAACCACTCTTAGGTAGTTAATATAGACAAATATTGATATTTTTTAAAGTAATAGAAAAGCAGATGAAACAAGACACTAAACACATTTTTCAGCTTATTTTTAAATATAACTTTGCTTTTAAATATATCTTTAATTTTTGACACATAGCTATGTGTTTTTGACACATAGCTATGTATTTTCCAGAGCTATATGGTCACTGACCCTGTAAACTGTGTTACACATGCTTAACTTAACACCTGTGAAGAGTCATACTGAATCAAGTGTGTGAAGGTAGTCACAGGAGTAACTGTTGGCAAGACTGAAGCCAGACTAATCTAATGTATTTCATGTTACTCTGGAAAAAAAACACTTTGGACTCTATCCTACAAGTTTTATGATGGCAAGTCTCCAGTTGATGTAAAATCAGATTCCTGCCTGCCTGAGAGTTTTATAAACCAGTGCTCACTTCCTTGATAATCCTCCCAAAGAAAATAAGCAAACCACAGCTCTTCGTCATTATTGCTTTTTAATTTCTTGACACAAAATACATATGATAGTGTGTAATTTGGATAAGGAGGTAAAGCTCTGCATTTAGCAAGTTTAATTTACTTTTAGAATTATTTCAAATGCACCACCATTGTCAAATATCATTATTATTGGATCTGAATGGAATAAGAATGCTATCTGAAAGATTCCCAACTAACTAAACATGGTGGAGAAATCTGTTGGTCTTACTGGCATTGTCAAGGTTTAAACATGATTTTCATCTCTTCAGCCAATCCTCATCTGAGAAATGGGCTAGAAAAATTCTTACTTCATTGTCTCATTAATTTTGACCAGAATTTCCACTTAAATCTTCAGCAAAGTTCTTTTTTTCCAACACTTTCCCTACATTATTTTTCTCTGAGAAATGTGTTTCTGCTAAATAAGCAGACATATATGTTGATAAACCTACAAATTCACTTCTATTTTTGAAAGTTTTACCTAGAGTGGTTTGTTTTGGGTTTTATTTTTGGTAGGGAGAGTGATAATAACTTGTTAACCAAATTTTCCTCTTTCTGGGTATTCCACTTACCTACAGGAAAGATAAAGCAGTGGAACCTGTTCTCACTGAGGTACACCCAAAGATATTGGATACAGCTTGTTCTGTATGTGGGAAAGAGATCCAGAGACAGTTAGGTATGTACTGAAAATTCTGCAGGTAGCATGGGAAGTCAAAACATTTTGCTTTAAGTAAGGAAATGAACAGAACAAAATTCAGAGACACAGTCCAGACAGTAACTTCCTGCACTGCTAAGATGAAAACCTTTAATTGCAGATGTTTTGTTGTGAGAACAAATTCGGAAACAAAACTTCAGACCTGCATTTCTAAACACAAAAATTAAAAAGAGAGAGAGAAAAAGCATGTTCACTCTCATGTCAAAGGTTTATGTATTAGCTCTGATTACAGAAAGGAGTGATTCCTCTTAGGTCTATTTGAATGTTGCATTTGTGCACCAGAGCATTTACTGTTTTAAGACATTTTTGTTGAGAAGTGACTTTTTAAGGCTTTTCGTTCAACTGACTTGAACTTCATATTCTTTTTTTAATATTTAGTGTCTTTGTCTAGAAGGTTACCAGGTGTGCCTATGCAACAAGAGCAGGTGAAACTCCAATAAAAGCCTTTTATTCAGGGAAGCTATTTATTACGAAAGTGCTGACAATATGCTGTACTTAGGCTTAAAATGAGGACTGGACAAATAAGTCACAGCAAACAATTTATTCAACACACATATTACCATTGTTCCTTCTCATGAACTGTCCAGGAACAGCTTGCAAAGCTCTCACATTTAGTGCCTGGGCCTGCCAAAATGGTAAGTAATTTTACTCTAGTGAGTAGCATCACTAATGTATGCAGCAGCACAGACATACCACAGACATACAAGAGATTCACATTTTTCTTGCTATTAGTAGTACATGTTAACTTAAAATGTGAATGCTTGAGGGGAATATATCCAAAATTAAGCTTTCTAAACTCAATTTTCTTTTTTGCTCTTTGTCAATCTTTGTCCTTGTGAAGGCAGTCCTCAGAGTTTCCTCTTGTCCTCAGCTGTCTAGTTCAAGAATGTGGTCACACAGACTCATAGAATCATAGAATAGATAGGGATGGAAAGGACTTTAAGATCACCCAGTTCGAATGCCCCTGCCATGGGCAGAGACATGTCACAATAAACCAAGGCTCTATCCAACCTGGCCTTGAACACTGCCAGGATGGAGCATTTACCACTTCTTTAGGCAATCTCTTCCAGCACCTTATCATACTCACAGTAAAGATTAAACTCATTGCCCCTTGTCCTATCACTACAATGCCTGATGAGGAGTCCCTCCCCAGCATCCTTGTAGGCCCCCATCAGATACTAGAAGGCTGCTATGAGCTATCTCTTTTCCAGGCTGAACAGCCTCAACTTTCTCAGCCTGTCTTCATACAAGAGATGCTCCAGTCCCCTGATCATCCTCATGGCCCTCCTCTGGACTTGTTCCAACAGTTCCATGTCCTTTTTATGATGAGGACACCAAAACTGCATACAATACTCCAAGTGAGGTCTCACGAGAGCAGAGTAGAGGGGCAGGATCACCTCCTTCGACCTGCTGGTCATGCTTGTTTTGATGCAGCCCAGGTTTGCTTTCTGGGCTGTGAATGCACAATGCCAACTCATATGTCATGTTGATATATACATATATCAAATAGATATATTATGTAGATAACTCATGTAGTTGCTTATGTTCCCTCTGCTGGATGTAGCATGGGAAACCAGAAGTAGTGAAAGCAAGTCAAATGATGAGAAAATTATAAGGGAACTGATTTCACAATAGCCATCTATGTCTCAGGACATGATGTACAACTTGACATAAGGGCTCAAGCACACTTCTGATCTGGTAATACAGAAAAAATGCCCTGATATAATGTTATTAATCTTTGAATAAGTTTTGTATAGAAGGAATCTTGTAGAAAAAATGGTAAAATTTTAATTATTATTTGTAAGATATTCAGGGATTTTTCAAGTAAGTGCACTTTGTGTTGACCAGAAGAGTGTTTTATTTGTGGTTTTTTTTCAGCCATCTGAAGCACATTCAAGTTTCAGTTGCACTTCGCAATTCATTGCTGTATTTGATTTGGCTTCAAAGGTAGACTCCAAGAAAAGTTAAACCTTACATACAAAGGAATAAGTTCCTGTGTTGAGCATATACAGCCACTTCCAGGTCACCTTCCATAGCTCTGTTCAGCCTGACTGTTCAGACTAAAATCCTATTCTGAAGGTAGATGTGCTTCAGAAATTGGATGTGTAATGAGTCCCCTTTAAAAGGAAAGATTTACTGCTGATCAGAGCAGTTATATATGAAGTGAGAAGCCCTCCCCTAGGTTTGTAGATTCAAACCACATTTCTTAACTATCCTTAACCATACAGCTATGTTCACTCTCTTGTGGTCCTTCTCAATATATCCATGAATCTTGAGTGTGTTATAGCACAGTGGTTTAGAGGAACATCTGTGTCCACAATAGCCTATAACTTAGTACCCTGGGGAACTAGAGATATGCAGCTGAATAGTTTCAAATCAAAACTTAGTAAGGTATCTGAACAGCAGGCTGTTATAGAAAGCGTGCTCTCATAGCAGTCATGCAATGGCAGTTTGCATTTGTGTTTTATGTCTATGTAAGCGGTACTTCAAAAGCACATACTGGTTGTTTGAACTGAAAACCCTATGATACAAATACTAAACAGTAACTGAAAAGAGACTTTTCTGTAGTATTACTGGTGGGACATTTTACAACTTTTCTGTGTTTTTCAGACTGAAGAACATATCAGCAATTACCACAAAATAAGTCAGTGGAATTAAATTTAGATTAAGACAGAAGCTTAGTTTTCTCAGAACTGTAATGTGTTCATTTTAAGGTATCATTACAGAAGGTTTTAGATGTTGTTTAATGGTTTGCAACACAGAGGAGGTTAGAGCAGTTCACCTAATGGATCCTCTGGCTTTGGATTCTCTAACACTTATTATAATGTTTAAATGACACTAAGACTCACAGTAAATGAGAACTCTGGTATGACAAATGGAAAATGGTATGCTTGTACCATCAACCAATTGTCTGCTTATTATTCTAATCACTACAAAATGGTACAGTAGAAGATTTTATTTCCAAAGAGGGAAGACTGAAGCTTGTTATGTCATGTACTTTATTTTCTTTTTAGGAGTGTGTTAACTTGTCTTATGAAAACAAAACAGTACATTGTACTTCAAGTTGAAAAAACAGAATGCTTGTGCAGTAGTTTTCTTGGAATGAAATCTCTCAGTCCCCAGTGGAATGGTGAGATGCTGGAAAGAAGCTACTGATTAGTCATAAATATAAAATATTGTTTTACCCACAATCGTGATGTTCATAAGTATCCAATTTATATATATTATTCCAAGTTTACACATTATCAGTTATAAAAATGTAGCTTAAATGCTGCATAAAACAAATTTAGGAACATATTTTTGTCTTTTCCTTTAGAAAAGACATTGGTTTGGCTGATGGATCTAATGCTGTCTATGAAAAAAATATGGATTTTTGCCATAGTCTTAGTTTCATTCCTAGACTCAGTTAGAAAAATCCTTTCCTCATCTTATATGGGAAAATCTCCTTTTTAACTGTCAAACTATATGTACTTGTTTGCTTTCATATTAATTACAAAATATGTATAGCTCTGAAGCCGAATGGGATCATATATTTGTCCCAGGCAATTCACAGACATGTTAAAAAAACTCATTAAAAAAGAAAAGTTAAAGTATTCCCGATTAAGGTCAGCACTACATCCTGAATTCAGTGCTGTACTGTATTTTTTTTCTTTAGTAAGCATCACAGCTAAAGGACAAAGTGTCGGTTTTAACAAGCAAGTCCTATTATTTGTTTGTTAGTGTAGAAGGCACATTAAAGCGCTATTTCTTTCCAGTGTGAAAATTGTTTTATTACTACTTTCTTCATAATACACCAGAAGACAGTAAAAAATGAACACAAGCTGGGTGAAGTTAACTCATACATTTAATTATCCTTTTAAATAAACAATCTACACCCTACTGGGGTTTCTGAGAGTGAGAAGAAAAGTGTTTTTTCTGAAGGTTAGCATCAGGTCAGGTCAGTAACTGGAGCTGTTTACTCATCAACTAGTTTGACCTGACTGGCAAGAATTTTCTTTACTGTGGGAAAACCTAACCAAAAATCCAGATGTATGCAACCAGCGATAGTGTAAAGCCCAGTTATAGTGTAATGGGAAGTGGGCAATTCATTTATACTTAGGTAAGACACTTAGGGCTGGTTGCCAGGGTTTGGGGCTAGGAACAAAAGTCAGGGGAATGAAGGTTTTTGAGAAAAAGAAGTGTAAGACTTCTGAGTCCTCCATTATTGTGGGAACTGGAGGTAAGTCAGAACTGGATGAACCTTTAAACAGATGCTAGTAACTGGATAAGGAACATAACAGTATGTCCCAATGTAGTGTGGACAGAAGAAAGTGTTACTGAAATCTTGACTTAGAGGTCCCTGTTTTGCAAAGAAATGTATTCTCACAAAAAACACTAGCACCTACAATTTAGGGTATCAAAATACTCACCTGTATCTGTTAGGCATTCAGGTGGAACAGAGAGCAAAACATCACTAGATGCCAGTGTTCCCAACATCTGTAAGGGAATTTCAGCAGTATTCTTGTGGTTACATGTGGTTGGAGACATACTTGGCATTAACCTGAGCAAACATGTCTGAAACTTATGCCCTATGTGGATCAGGAATTTCAGGCCCTACAGTCCTTTCTTCCATGGTACACAACTCCACTTATTCTTTCCAAGAAGTACACAGGGCTTTCTCTTTAATTACAGCATAGTCGATGATAGTGCTGCCATCAACTGTATATTTTAACCAGTGCAAGGGATGACGATGTGCTTTACAAGCTGCTCAAAAGTAGTCCAATGCTGAACATGGGTGCATCTCCAGTTAAGTGATAAAACAGTTACAGAAGGTAATGAGGCAAACATGACATGACTTTTATGACAGCTTTATGACAACCCCATCCCCAATGGGAGATTAACAGTCTGAGCAGGGTCTGTTGTCTCCCACCTTTGAATTATTTTATGGGAGAACTGTGTGATTTCTTTTGCATGTGGTGTATCATACTACAAGAAAGACCAAACAAATCATCCAACTGACATTATATTCTGAATCTGATACTGACCAAAAGTGAATAATTAGGGGAAAGTGCAAGAATAAATCAAATATTGTTATTTTCTGCCTATTCTGTCCAAGTATCCAACCATTTCTGGCTCACAAACTTACTGGTCCAGAAGGGATTGTTATACTTTTAGTTATCTTCAATGTCTTGTAACTCTGAACTTCAAGGAAATTTCCATTTAATCCTCATTCAGTCAAAGAGGATGATTACTACATACTAGTTTTATGGCCACCCAGAAACCTTTAGCTGTCCTCCCAATCGTAGCTATCACCAGTGTGTGTTTAAATGCATTTCTGGAGAAGAAGAACACACTCTCAACATTACTTGTTTAAACTTATCTGTTGAGAGCCAAACACCATGCAATAGTACAGTAGAAGAGGAGAATAAGAAAAAAGTAATATCAGTCTGCAACATAACAGATTCTGGTGACTGATCTATAATTTGTTTCCTTCTTTCATCCAAAGACCGCTTGATGTAAAATGGACATACAATACAGAAAGTATTAAATTTTAGGCTTTCTTGATAGGGCTTCTAAGTACAATGTCAGAACTTCCTCAGGCCTTGTTTTGTAAATAAGAAAGCCTCAGAAAGCAGATTCATTTTGCAAGGTTAGTTCCAATAGATCTGTCTCATTTAGCTTGACAGTTAACAGGAAATAATTTAGGAAAGAGAATACCTACTATCTGTATCTTGATTAGCCTGTGACAGGAGGTTTAGGCTGACTTAAAAGGGTAGAAACAGGACTGGAGATTACTGGGAAAACCTAAAACCTAACAGTCTAGTGCCTTGCAGCATATCTCTGGAGATACCTCAACTCACAAGAGGCAGTGCAGGTAGAAATGAGGGTGGGAAACTAATAACAGTTTGCCAATGCCCTGTCTTAGCTACCTGAGTGCATTTGTTTTGATACAGCTTGAAACATCTGATCCAAAACTCAGGGCAAGACACAAAATCAGGTGTGTTAAAGAGAATGGCAGAATAATGTTGAGAGATGCAAAACTTTTAGATCTAATGAAATATGATAAATTGTTAGTTTCAAATTTTAGCTAATTAAAGAGGAATATCTTTTTTCTTTGTTTTTGTGGTTTATATACAGTCCCAAATGAATCGTCTTTAAATAATTTTTCTCTGAACTTTAGTAAGATTTTGATTGAGGCTTAAAAAAAAACAAGCTCTGAAACAAGTGTGAGCCACTGACTCTTTGAATACTACCTGTGATTTTCCTGCTAGTTTTATCAGGGTTCTGATACCTTAGGTACAGGTATGTTTGCATTTGGAGACTCTTCTACTTGTGCTGTTATTTAGTATAAGCTCATTTAAGTTTCCATCCTAGCATACTCTGAGCAGCTTTTTGCCTTTCTGTTTGAATGCCAATTTTAGATAGATATTTATGTTGAAAAAAAAAGGAAAAGCAATGACATATGGAGAATATTTAGGATATTGGCACAATTATTTATCCTCAAAAGGTTTGGTATGCCCTTGATTGTGTTTCAGTTATCACACTGTTTTGAGAAAGCCATCTGAGGCTCACAGGAAGAAAACTTTCAGACTAGAAACACTACATATTTTAAATAAAATATATTTCTTTCTTTTATTCTCCTAATAAATCTTCTATTTTTAAAAGGCTTTTTTTTTAAGGCTTCTTTGTGTTCAAATCTGACTTGCTCTACACTTCAAATAAGCTGGGCATTTTTTTTCTGAAATGCCTGGATTGTGTGCCCTGACATGCTTATAAACTAAATGCAGGAACCGCAGAATCCTACTGCAGAAATGATTACTTCATGCACTATGTCCACAACCTATTTCCACTGTTTAAACTCAGACACATTGTTCTTATTTCCACTCCTCACAAGACATTTGTTTTTTTCACTGTTCCATACTTTGAGTGGATGAGGTTCATCTGGTTTGTTGATGTTATAAAATATGGAATCCTTGTATTAATGGTTATAAAATCATATGGGAATACTTTACACCATGTTTTTGTCCTGATGCAGTATTAACTGGTATCATATAGAATGAGTTAACATGATATTAAATTACTCCCCTCTATGTCATTCACATTTTTTCTCTCTAAAGACTTTTTGTATTATGCTATATTTATGAAGTGAGCAAATGTGATATTGAAAAAAATCTCCTAAAGCAGTTTTGACTATAATTTAACAATATTTACATCAACATATTAAATCTGAAACTCCTGAAAAGCCACCCCTCTACAACTGAAATGTAAAAATATTATATTATTGGTAAAAGTGTCCAACCAACCACTAAATCAACTCATATTGTTAATGTCTGTTTTTGCAGTGATGAAGGTATGCAAGATAGAGTCAGTCATCTTTTCCTTTGTGGTAGAAAAGATGGGGGAAGTTTGACCTTGGTTCTGAAATCCAGGCTACATTAGCACTTGAGTTGAAGTCTGGATCCATACTTTAGGGGTCTTAAAAGCCTGACTGAATGAGGAAAGGAAAACTTTTTTTCTGAGCTGTAGCAGCTGCCAAAGAGGAATAAAATACCAGACCAGTAGGACAAAAATCAGATGATTTGTGTGTTATTCCAGCGAATTAAGAATGATTATGTACACACTGCAATGATTGTAGATTAAAAATAGCAATACAAATTAACAGTGTAGATAGGATTTAGGTAGAATACAGGACCATTTCAAAATTTGGTCTTGGCAATCTGCTTTAAGAGCTATAAAACATGTAAATAGTCACTGCATTAAGCTCCAGAAGTATAGATCATTCTTTCTAGATAATACCATGATGCTCCATAGAACTGTGCTTCTTCTTGTGCACACTCTATATCTATTGTAGGCCTAAGTAATCTTTCCTTATTTTAGGCATAATAATAGTTAAAAATGTAGACTCTAAGAATTAAGAGTGAGTTAGATTTTCGCTAGTCACTCTGCAATTGGCATAAATGCACATATTCTATACTGGCAATAAGTAACTAGTAGTGCAATAATATATATGCAAAATCTCACTCTGTTGACTGATGTCACAGAGGTTCCATTTTTCCTACATTTTTTTAATCTGCTGTAGTCTTCTTCTTTTCAAAATCTCAGGATAATAGTCTTTAGATGAAGTGGGTTTTGATATTATGGTAGAAATGAACTAAATAGCAGAAAGCAATGGGGAAAATCCCTTAGGCATTCCTAAACGACCATGTATTTATTTGGCATATGCTTAGTAACTTGATTCAACAGGTTGTGTCTGCATGCATTTGGAGATGCCAGTATAATTTCTAATGATCCATTTGTCACAGATTGATTGGCCACACTTATCACTTGGAAGAATCGTATCCAAGATACTGGTCTTACCAAATCTCCATCTGTCAAGGTCACTTTCCATTTAATCCTTTGCCTAAATTATTGCTGCCAGCAATGCCACCATTGTCATTAGCATTGCTGCGGATTGTGACTGTCATCTTTCTTTTTTTATAATTTTTTTTAAACCAGTTTTTATTTTTTCTTAGAGCTCAAATTTTGTCATTGGTCCTTCTCTGATATGAAGAAATCTGACATCAGAGAATCTGAAGTATCCTGTACTGGTATTCCTATTTCATATATTGATTCAAGGGTAGCCTGATCAAGACATGCTACCAAAATATCAAGAAAATAGGGAAGAGACAATAAAGACCCTTGTGGATGTCTGCCTCCAGTTAGAGAGGTTCTTTGGAGAATACAGTGGTCTTTGTATTTCTGTACTGTAAAATACAATTGGGAGAGAAATGGGAAAAGGATGGGGCACATTTTAATTCTGTCCTGGATTTGATTTAGATTTTATGCACTTCTGGTTGTTGTTATAATGCTACAGCTGAACCACAGCTCACTGTCTACTGCTGTATGCGTATCATACGTTACCATAATTGGTACAGCTGATTCTGACTTTTCTAGAAATCCTTTGTCTGAGGAGAGAGGATTCTCCTTCTGAAATCAAAGTAGAATTATTTCTGAC
The DNA here is from genome assembly GCA_002631895.1 of Agapornis roseicollis. NCBI lineage: Eukaryota > Metazoa > Chordata > Aves > Psittaciformes > Psittacidae > Agapornis > Agapornis roseicollis. The sequence continues at coordinate 87,498 of NDXB01008684.1, forward strand.
AGAGAAGGATAGAGACTAAAGGCTTGCGTCTCTGTTGCTAATGAGTTGAGGAAAGTCATTTATCCCATGTTTGTCCTATCCTCCTTATTTGGAGCATGCAGATAAATTATTTCTTACCCACTGAGATCTTTGCATGAAAGTAACTTTAAAAATAAAAGCAAGAAATGCCTGTAAAGGGCTGTTGAAAATACACAAGGAAATAATATCACTTTTCCTTATTGAACAGGAACTTCTTTCTTTACAAGTGGATATTATCTCAATGACGTTGCAAGGCAAATTCTGAGGTCTTTACTCAGTGGTTACAGAGGCTTTACAGAGGAAACTCCCTCCAGCTCCCATGGAAATTGTAGGTAAAAATCTAACCAAAGGACCCAGGAAATGGTCATAACAATCAAAGATTACCACATGGAGTTTTTTACTAGGAAGCCAGAGGAATGTAGCTTTAGCATATTAGCATTTCTCAGCATACACTTGATGTGCTGCAGGAAGACTTCATACACAACTTTGCCTCCTCATTGCTGTATCTATTTCTAATACACTAGAAAATCTGCTTTCCTAAAAGGTTTCCTTTTGCTTATACTCCTGCTGTTTATTTTAAATAATTCTACTCCTCCCTGCCAGATCCCATATATCTTTCTCACTGTATGCTGCTGTTGTGGTTTAAACCCAGCCACGCAGCTTGTTCACTCACTCAACCCCCCTTTCTTGCCCTCCCCTGCTTCCAGAGGGATGGAGAGGAGAATCAAAAGAATGCAACTCCCACAGGTTGAGATAAGAACAGCTTAGTAACTAAGGTATAACACAAATCACTACTGCTACCACCAATAGTAATAATGATAAAGGAAATAACAAGGGAAAAGAATACAGCGTCTCACCAACCACCGACAGAAAACTCACAACACTGCAACAACCACCAACAGATAACTCACGACACCCCNTGCTACCACGTAATAATGATAAAGGAAATAACAAGGGAAAAGAATACAGCGTCTCACCAACCACCGACAGAAAACTCACAACACTGCAACAACCACCAACAGATAACTCACGACACCCCAACCCAACCGAGTACTGACTGACCAACTCCTCCAACCACCCCAAGAGCACTAGCCCTTCCAGGTAACTCCCAGTTACATTCTGGGCATGACATGCTATGGTATGGAATACCTCTTTGGTCAGTTTGGGTCAGGTGTCCTGTCCCTGCTTCCTCCTGGCCTTCCCTCCTCCCTGGCAGAGCATGAGGCTCACAAAGTCCTTGGTCAGAACAAAACATTCGAGCAGTAACTAAAAACATTCCTGTTATCAGTTTTGTTCCCAAGTTGAGTCAAAACACAGTGCTGCACCAGCTACTAAGAAGGCGAAAAATTGACTGCTAGTGCTGAACCCAGGACAGCTGCTCCTACTACTCACCCTTTTCTCTAAGGCTCTGGCATATGATGCCAATTCATATGTTAACAGCCCAGATAGCCAACTGAATGACTGTGGAAAGCAAAGACCAACAGGTCAACCTACAGACCAACCACATCCTGTAATGTTAGACATTTGAAATGTTTAGATGTCAAATATGAACTGAATAGGTAGCTTATACAGTAAATGGGAAGGTAGAGATCTTTCCAGAGGTTGATTTGTCTTCTTCCACCAAAGAAGCCAAAAGAGCTGTTTCAGATTAGACATAAAATAAACCAGAAAACATATTCAATATTCTTTTTATTAAATCAATGTCATGCATGCTTTTTTCTTCTTTTTTCTCTTTTTCTCTTTCTTTTTCTTTTTTATTTTCTTTTTCTCATTTTTTTTCTTTTTTCTCTTTTTTATTTTTTCTTTTTTACATTTTTCTCTTTTTCTTTTTTTTTTTTCTTTTCTTTTTTTTTTTGTTTTTATTTAATATAATTTTAAATTTACTGTGTGTTTC